>JAMKPZ010003876.1:0-31637 GCA_024699675.1 Amphibolis antarctica | reverse complement strand
AACAATAAAAAAAAACAAAATTTATAAGCAGCAAAAAGAACAGAGAAATGCAAGAACACTTACAAAACCATATTGTAGTACTCAACTTGCATTATCTTGGGCAATACCTAGAAATTCCAGGCCAATGGCAGAGGGAGTCAAGCCGTGATCGGATAAATATTGAGCATTATGAAACTTACTCAGGTGCCTCATACCACTGTCACACAAAATAGTAACAATTGTGTGTCCCTGTCCTAATGACTCTGCTAATCTCACAGCTCCAACACAGTTCATGGCTGAAGAACTACCGATGAATAGCCCATCCTTCTTCATAAGGAACCTAAATGAAAATTTACATTGCGTTGGAAAGAAAAGCAAAAAAAACCAAGCCCAAACAACAGAATATATTAATGTTGGTAATATAAATCCCAGTGGAAGACTTTCTGATGTAATATGGTTTACATTTCAAAGGCATATGCCCTTTTCCTTCCTGATTTTCTGAGGTAATGCTTCCACTTTTGATGTGATTACAGTTCACTTTCGTTTTTTTTAAAATTTCCCATTATACAACTTCCATTCTAAAAAGTTTCAGTTTTTAAAACATGTAGGCATGGGTGAAAATGCATCCATACACAGTAAAATGTGAGTGGTGATCACCAACCTATCTAAAAAAAAGAAAAACACTAGAAAAACTGAATAGAAATCATGAATAATGTGGTTAAGGGTGTGTCGGTAAACTACATACCTTGACATTTCAACGGCCTCTCTGTCAGTGCCTTTGAATGCTCCATCTAATTCCGCCATCATAAAGTTCCTTGTTAGTCTATTTATCCCTATTCCTTCGGTTATGGTATCAAATGGATTTTTCAGTCTTCGTCCCTCTGCTTCCTCTTTCGTGTACATCACCCCTCTGGTCACCTTATTGAACAAACCAGAGCCTGGAGGATCAACTAGGAAACACTTGATACTCGATTCCTTTTCCTGCAGTGGGTGACATAATAATGTTGACAACAAAACACCAACATATAATACACTACTGCAGATGGTATAAAGACATTATGCTAAAATTTCGTAATGAAGGGGAGAAGATGGTGAGGTAAAGCGATAATGATGATGATGATGAATAACATCTGACCTTGAGATAACGTGAAATTCCAGCAAGGGTTCCACCTGTTCCAGCAGCAGCAACAAAGGCGTCCAGTCTTCCTCCAGTCTGCTCCCATATCTCAGGCCCAGTTCCCTCGTAATGAGACAAAAAATTTGCAAGGTTTTCAAACTGGTCTGCAAAGAACCCTCCTCTGCACTCAACACCAGAAGAAGGGTGGCTCTTGTTATTCTCTAAAACCTTGTCATTGATAGAATCTGAGCTATTTACTTCGAAGCTACTAAATTTTCTTTGTTTTGATGCTAAGACATTGGCTTCCAAGGCCCTTCTCTTAGCAATATTCACATAATGATCTTTGTGTGTGATCGATACTGGTCTCACCCTCTCAACGATAGCTCCAAGAGCTTCAAGTATTTGACACTAGCAAAGGATTCAGGGTAAATATTAAAATAGTAGCTAAGGAAAAATGTAATATGAAAAACATGATGGTTTCTTAACGTGCAGGAAGAAACGATCATTTATGATACAAAATGGCATAGACAAGATGAAAAACCAATTCAGCAATTCTCAAGGTTTTTTTTTAATTGAGTCTGAATATATGAAATGGGTAGAGATACTCGAAACAATCATAAAATCAAAGGGACAAGAATAATATTTTTCTTATCTTGAATTGGTTAATCACTTCAAAACATCAACAATAATAATTAAATTATGATTGACAAGATCAAAACAATCTCACCAAGTCATTTACCACAAGAACACAGATTTTATTAGTGGTTCCTACATTAGATTTTCATGCTCGACCACATCATGAGAGCTTCACTATCACTGTCTTTTTACATCACTTCAAGGATTATTAAAAGTTTAGAACACAACGTAGAAATTCAAGGATTCCAATTCCTATGTTCTACCATAACCAAAATCAGCATTTAAAATTATATGAAAGGGTAGGTCGATGATATGTACATAAATGTTTACATATTATATGATGTTGATGTTGCAAACAGCATAAAGGATATAACTAGGGAAATTTTAAAAAAATCCAGTTATAAGCCGAATGAGCAATCCCAAAAAGACAACACAACAAGCAGAAATTAGTTTTGGGTCTAGAAATAATCATATCGTAGCTTCTTTCAATGACAATGAGAAAAAAGTCAGAATTCAAATTTACTTTTTCAATTGCAGCATCATCTGGGATGACCACATGACATTTGCATCCATATGCAGGAGCTACAGTTGCTAAACTTATAGCAGTACTTCCAGCACTTCCTTCAGTCACCACACCACCTTCAACAAGTTCTCCGGATTGCAATGCCTAGAAAAGTCAGGAGCATCCCAAATTCAATGATGCATACTAGAACTAATCACATGCCCCCACCCCAAACATGCAAACGAAAAAGAAAAGCAGATCAATGTACATGACAACAAAGCATTTGAAAAGACATGCATAAATGAACATTTCTCACTAAAACTATACATTTAAACTATCATGTATAAGCAATGGTGACCACAAGGTGAGCAGCAAGTTGAACAAGCATTCTAGTCATCAACGAAGTGAAAAAAGCAAATCTTGCTCTTAGGCTGCTCTTGGGTATGATTTTGGATGCTGATTCTTGTCGATTTTTCACATGATTCTAAATCCTACTTAAACAAGTGTCAACATACAAATTTTAGTCAAAATCAAATTCATTTTGCATAGCACTTTGTAGTTCATTTTGCAAAATTGTAGAATAAAAAAAAGTATGATTTTGATAGATTTTCAAGATTTTGTGTAGTTTTCTTTCCCAACACAAAATCTAATTTCAAAATTGAGTAAGATTCCAAACGAATTTTGTATAGTGACTTAAAATCTCATGATTTTTATTACCTTGAAATCAACATAGAATCACAATTTTTGATAATAGCCAATGGCTATAGATACCTTTTGGACACTTTTAGAGCCATAAAACTACATGCCTCTCTTCATTATTTTAAAACAAGGAGAATTCAATCATACTGCATCTTATTTGATCAGCCTTTTACCTAGTTCTGTCTTCAACAATAAAAGCACTCAAAGTTCTCTTTGGAATTAAACTCAATCTTTATAACTGTTGCACTTAGCTATTAGTGTAAATGGGTTAAGTTGTATATGGGTAATTGGATCCTTAAGATCCACATACACCTGTATATATTTTGTGTATCTAGTGGTAAACCCTAAGTGATTACTCTCTAATTCCACAATAACCATAAAACTGAACATTAACAACACAGATGAAAAACTGAGAGCACTTCTAGAAGGATCAATGTCACTTCCAAACTAGATGAATTCATATGTCCTACTTTGGACAATAAGAAATCTAATTTTCCCCCGTTAAATACTAATCTATCTCATTACATTTCCTATGACCATTTATCACTCTCATATAAACATTTTTTGCTTTGCTATCTGGGTTATCTAAGCCTTCTGCCTTTTTCTAAGGCTATAAAGGATCCAAATTCATGTGAAGCCATGAGAAAAAGGTTGGAAGCACTAAAGTTCAACATATGGACCCTTATAATCTGTCTCTTGGTAAAAAACAAATAAAGTGTAACATGGATCTATAAAAGCAAGTGTAGGCTACTTTTCTGAAAAACTTTAAACATAAGGCTGATGGCGAATTCCAACATTATAAGCTCAGGTTGGTTTCGAAACAGTAACCAAAAATTGAGGGTCTAGACTATAATGAAATGTTTGTTCCCATGACAAAAAATGGTCAAATTTAGAACTGTTTCTTGCTCTTGTAGCATAGTTCAGATAGATATTCAACAAATCAACATAAATAATGTTTTTAATATGAATATTTTCGTGAAGAAGTTTACATGGATGTGCTACCAAGATATGGCAACAAGAGAGAGACAAAAGTATGCAAATTAAACAAGAATCGTTATGGCTCAAAGCAAGATTCAAGAAACTGCATTGCCAAACTCTCTTCATTCCCTATTCAAGCCGGTTTTAGACAATCTAGAGCTGATTTTACTCTCTTTATCATGAAATCAGATGAAGGCGTTACAATTATCCATGTTTATATTGATGATTTACACTCTCTTCCATGAAACAAAAGCAATAAAATCGATATATTGATGATTTAGGATGCCTTCTTGGACTGGAAATAGGTACAACACAGAAAGGAATCTTTATATGCAAATGGAAATAAGTTATTTACTTGCACAGACTGGTTATGCTGGTGCAAAGCCAGTGGACTTATTGAGCAGTAATGTTCTTTTACCTGTGCATGGCAACTCTACTGAAATGGAGGTCCCTTTTCTTACAGAAATCTGTTTTGCAGTTAAGCAGCTTAGCCAGCATGTGGGAAATCCTTCCCACTACAACAAAGCTGATCTTAAAGTGGTGAAGTTCTATGCCCTTTAATGTTACCAAGATGTGCATTGAGGGTGCTGCCCAACCGCTCAAAGGTCTACCACATATTATGCCCTTTAATGAACAGATAACATAATTCACAGAATGTAATATATTTTTTAATATATCACATTAATGAACAAATAATTCTCTTACACTCTCTATCGTTTCTCCACCCTCCCACTACAGTGCAAATCCTCCTCAAATTGAAATTGCATACCAATTAGCTTTCCATCCATAACAAACTCAAGTAGCTAAGCTGGTAAGGACCACATGATTTCATTCTCCCCACCAAGATTCCAATATTTGCATCCATTTTCTTCCATTGCACGAACAAGTGTCCAGAGATTTCAAATCCATAACACAAAAAAGTTGAATTTCCACTTGCTCATATTACATACATAAACGTTCCCAGAAGAGATGGTCGTTGCATTATGACAATTCAGAAGATCTATCTCCTGAATTGCATTGAATAAACAAACGGAAGGGACCACGCAAAAATATGAGAAATCCAGGGTCAAAACCTTAACAGGGAAGGAAAGACATGAGAATTGCACTAACTCACCTCTTCGATAATCTTGACGGCCACTCTATCCTTCACGCTCCCCCCTGGATTCAAAAACTCAGCTTTCGCAAGTATCTATAACACAAACAACACCACGCCAAAGCAAACGACCCACTGAGGCCCGGGTGAAAAAAGGGGCAATATTATCCATAAAAGCGTAAAGGGCCTATTATCTTTTTAGTCTTACCTCGCAGCCAGTGGCCTCGGATAGACTATTGATTCGGATGAGGGGGGTGTTGCCGACGGCGCCGACGAGTCCCTTCCTAGTAGTCCTCTTCTCCTTCTTCCGGGTTGGCTTGTTGCTGCAGAGGAAAAGGTAGCAGAGGACACACGCGGAAACCGCCGCGGCTCCGGCAGCCGCCGCGGCGCTTACCCTTGGGTTCAGAACTGGCATCTCTGTGGATGAATAAACAGACCCCAAATGGGCGCAAAAGGTGACTGTATGATCAGTATTACACTCACCAGCAGCACAAAATGCAATCTTCGCGTATTGTTTCTTTAAGGAGAACAAATTTGCCGATGGCGATGCCAGGTGACGCGGAGGATGAGGTGTGATGGAGGGGAAGGACGACAAGAAGACGGTGGGCCGGACGGCCGGCGACGGCGAAGTGGTCAGAGTTCGATCTTTCCGACGACAGCCGATGGCGTCATCTCTTGTTTAGTCAGGGGTACATTTGATAACTTTTTTTTAAGGTTCCTTTTTTTTTATTTTAATAACTTCTAAAATCACTATATTTTTATAATAACATTCTTCATTTTTAATTTATTTTTTTTATAATTAATTTTTCTTTTCTTTTCATTTTAAAATCATCTCTTTCATTTTATTCCTAAAATTCATTTTTTTCACTTTGAAAGTATTGGAGTAGATTAAAAGACGTACTAAACCAAGTTAATATAACTTGACATGAGTTCAAATAGACTACATCGATTAAGTTATACTTAAGTCATTAATTAAAAAATCAAATACAACGAATAATATCGTATTTACAAAAAATTTAAACCATACCTAATACGACTCATTAACACACCTAGGTGGAATTTATAAAAATAAAAGGAATTTTTTTAAAAAAAAATTCTAAATTTTTTAAAAAAAAAATTCTAAATTTTTTTAAAAAAAAATTCTAAATTTTTTTTGCAGGGAAAATTAAAAAAATTTATTCCCTTATTTTCCAACGTACAACTTCCTCGATAAAAAAATTTTCTTGTAAATTCTTACGAAATACGTGTATTTTTTCCCATAGGTTGCGTATCTCACTTCACGAAATCTACTTTGTGTAATTTATTTAAAAAAAATTTAAAAATTGTTTGACGGCTTTAGAATATTTAGGTTAGCATTTTAGATGAGGTTATCAATAATAAGTCAACTAATATATCTTAATGGGATATAAAAAAATTATTCCTACGGCCTCAAAAACAGTCATTGTAAAAAAAAAACTCATGTATCTTATCTTTCTTGGTAATAAATCTCAGCAGTTAACTACGTAACTCTTATCTAAAATTAATCTGATCAAGAGAAGCTAGCATGACTTGGTACCTGCAGCTAATTTCTGCCTTTAATTTGTTTACCACCTTTTCTTCGATTGTCTTTTGGCTAATAATTTTTTACTCGCAATTTTAGCGATATACCCTTCTGTACCCTGTGAAATTTAATTTCCTGACGCCTTGAATTTCTTAAAGATTTAGTTATTCTCTTGTTACTTTTCACTGCATTATTTTTACTTTTTTTTGGGTCTATGGATCTCCTGCAATCATATTATTTTTAGTAATTGCTCTTGAGATATATCTTTGATATCTGCTCGTATTTTTACTTTTGCTATAATTTTGTTAAAATCCTCTACTTTTGAAGATACTCAGACACTAAAGTGGCTTGCTTAGCTTACAAATGTTCTGATCCATCTTCGGCCATTAAATCACTCTCGCAAGATCTTGTTCCATAACCATCCTGTCCAATTGGTTGTGTTTTTATTACCTGACAAAAGTTGATCACGTGAAAGAAGGGTTTTTTTTCCCGATAGTTTGACTTTTGTTGCTTGCGACGAGGAGATGTCTACCATCGCTGATCTGTTCATACTAGAAAAACAACAAAGCAGTCGAGAAGTCTACGCAATCGTGAATGTGAATAAATAATGGTACGAGTTTGACTAATGATTGATTCACTTTTTTTATTTTTAATTCATAGAAGTGTTCGTATTTATCGATGATAATTATATTTTTAATTTATTTTTTATGTTATCAAAATTATTTTATTACCCTTCGCATCTTAAAATTTGAAAAATGAAATTAGTAAACAAATGTTTTGTCTGAGAAACTTACTCCTAAACTTAAAAATCATATTAACTTAATATCACGATAATATAGATAAATTTTTAAAACAACTTTTCATATTAACTTCGTCACTTCAAAATTCAAAAATCATTTCTTTCACATGTACGTTTGAAAAGAAAAAAGAAAAAAAATAATTTTTGAAATTAAAAAAAATTATTTCAAACACAGTCAAAGCCTATCTCTCCGGTGTCAAGCGTGCAGGCAGACGACGTTTTTAAAATAACCAATGTGGACATCTTCATCCCGCCGGCGACTTCCAACCACCGCAGGAGCGCCGCCGCGCAGCCACTGGCCCCCCTCTTTTTCTTCTACCCCTCGGTTATATGACTGAAGCAGAGGCCTGTCGTCGTCGTCCCCGCGGAAGATTTTTTCACGGAAGGTCGAAAGTGTACGTTTGTGTGCAGGGACGACGGAGATTCCGATGGGATTGCTGCGTCGTTGTCCGTGCTCCGATAAGTGGTAGCCGATTTTTCCGGCTGCGAGACAGAAAAGAACAATCGCTGCCGTCCACATCACCGGCCACGGCAGTACCATTAACTCCACGCTGCTCTGAGCAGTGATCACACTATTAGTCTACCCAGTCTCCATCATCCCCACTTGCTCATACTTTATCTGTCTCCCCTGCCTGCTGCTGCTGAGTTTCTGATGGCTTTCTCCTCTCTTCGGCTCGTCTCCTGCTTCCTACTGGCCCTACTGGCCATTCCTCTGCTTGCCTCCGCCCTACCATTGTGCACTGATCTGAGTAAGTTGGCATCTCTGTCTCTCTTGCTCGTGTGGGCCTTCTGGGTTTCCGTTGGATTGATCGTTTGTTGCGTGTGTGGTTGCTTTGGGACGAGAGCAGGGGCTCCATTGACTCCCAAGAAGCCGCTGTCTTTCTGCTCCTACAATACCACCTCCTGCTGCAACGCCACCGATGACTCCAACCTGGAGAAGCAGTTCTTGTCCATGAACATCTCCGACCATTCCTGTGCTTCTCTCATCAAATCCGTGCTCTGCTCCGTGAGTTCAGAATCTCAAAACCGTGCCCACAGTTTTCGAACTGCGAAATTTCCTTTTACCGGTCTCACAACAGTAAATTTTCATGTTGAATGAAGCTTGTATGGCGGAGGAGAAAGCTGATTCATGCGAGCTTTCTACCTCTTGCCCTCGTCTCGATTAGCGATTTTTAGTTTGATGTTTTCTAGGGCATGCTCCTTTTGATCGATTACCTGAAGTAAGACACCCCGAGTGTGAATAATCTTGTCTAGGTTTTTGCTTTTGCAGAGATGCGATCCGTTCTCGGCCAAATTGTTCACGGTTGAATCTAAGATTCGCACCGTTCCGCTCCTGTGCGACTCTGCATTTCCATGGGGATCTGCCCAATCTAAGGTAACTTCCAAGGGTTTCTGCCGACAAATCTGGGACTCCTGCAGGGAGGTGCCGATAAAGAATTCCCCATTTGCGCCTTCCCTGAAAGGTAGCGCCTCGGTGGGAACCGCGTCCTCCTCGAAGCTCACCGACCTCTGGCGATCGGAGAACGACTTCTGTAAAGCTTTTGGGGTTTCGTCCGGAAACGAATCGGTGTGTTTCGACGGTGAATCTGTTCTAGCTAATGCCACTAAAATCCCACCTTCTCCCAAGGGATTGTGCCTCGAAAGGCTTTGGAAGAAACCCTACCTCAACTTGGTCCCCCACCCCGATGGCTCCAATCGTGTCTTTCTGGGGAATCAAGACGGGAAGATATGGTTGGCGACGGTTCCAGAAGAGGGATCTGGTGAAAAACTGGTGTTGGATGAGTCCAATCCTTTCCTGGATCTAACCGATTTGGTGCACCGGGACACCACGTTTGGGATGATGGGTCTTGCATTCCATCCACAATTTGCGAAGAACGGTCGCTTGTTCGCATCGTTCAACTGCGACAAGAGTCAGCAACCGAACTGTGTTGGAAGATGCACCTGCAACTCAGAAGTTGGTTGTGATCCTTCCAAATTAAATATCAGCAACAAGGCGCAACCTTGCCAACATCAAGCTGTCATTGCTGAATTCACTGCAAATGGCTCGCCAACAGTATGCTTCTGATTTTTCCTTCAAAAGTTATTTCAGGGTTTTTTGCATTATCGTTGGTCTCTTTTGGAGATGCCGATAATACTTTATCTGCAATTTTGTAGAAAGCATCTGCAAGCCCATCTGAAGTTAGAAGGATTTTCACTTTGGGGCTTCCATATGGATCTAGCCATGGAGGACAAATTCTCTTTGGCCCAAGTGATGGATATTTGTATTTTATGATGGGTGATGGTGGTGATGGTAGTGACCATAATAAACCTTACAATTTTGCACAGAATAAAAAATCTGTGCTTGGGAAGATTATGCGACTGGATGTGGATAACGTACCAAGTAAGTAACTAAACGTGATTTATTTCAAGTATACCAAATTTTGGTAATCTTGGTGGTGGTAGATGTCTTTACTCAATAATGTGACTTGTCAGTACTAACTCATGGCAATCACCTATCTACAATGAGTATGATGCTATGATAAATTTGTAATGGTGGTATATCTTGATTTTTATTTGATCATATATCTTGATAAAATTGGAAGCTAGACTTTAATCAGTTATGATATCCTAAACTTTAATCAGTTATGGTATTCCAAGTTCAACAGCCATAGTAATCTAGAGAATCTTGTTCAGTATGATAAGTGCTGAAATAATGCATTTGAATGATTTTGTTTCCTAGGATTGGAATTTCTTTAGGTCGATGGTGCAATGTTATCATTTTGCTGTGTTACCCTATTGTTAGATGAATTTAATAATTTAATAAATTTGTTTACCATATTTATTTTATCCTATATTCCCATCATCATTTTTTTTACAGGCGACAAGGAGATTAATGACCTTGAACTATGGGGAAATTATTCAATCCCTAAAGATAACCCCTATATTGAAGACAATGAGTTGCTGCCTGAGGTTTGGGCTTTGGGTTTACGAAATCCATGGCGCTGCAGTTTTGATTCAGAAAGGCCATCTTATTTCTTCTGTGCTGATGTTGGCCAGGTTTCGTAGTTTTTCATTATAACTGCAGTAGATTTTCCATTTTTAGCGTATTTTTGGCAAATGTATCAAGCAAGAAATGAGAGTTTATAGTATCCTTAAGGGTGATATAGAATTTTGTAAGGTTCCAAAATCCTTGAATCTTGACCATTCATTTATACAAGTAGAAGACAAAAATCGAATATAAAAACAAACACTTGTAACAAAAAAAATATTTTTATTTCTCTGTAAGCTCTTTTATTACGGGCAGAAATGTTTAAATGATTGAAAATGACATTTAAAAACTAGCATGCTATCTTTTGAAGCCTTTATGGTTTACCATTATTTTTACAACTTATGGAGTCAATTGATGCACTATTCGAAAACTAAAAACATGGTCTTTATAGTTAGAATTTGGGACTTGGTCTAATGTTCATCTATACAAAAAGATCTGGTCATCTGGTAACTTGGCTGACTACCACGCATTGCGGTGCTCACAGCAATGAGTGTCAGTTAAAAGTGTTGATTCTAAAAGGCATTCCTTTCATGATTATTTTTGGTTTGTACATTTATTTCATTAAAAAAAGCTTTTCTGGTCATAGGAAGAAAACAACTGCCATAATGTTCATAAGATATTACAATGTTTTTTGTTGTTATAGTCTTCAGATAATTCCTTGCCTTTAAGCATTTCTTCGGTAATTATTCTGTTCTTTTCTAAAGTCCTGTTTTGTGAGCAAACTTTACTTCGGCCTACCATTTGAACGATGCCTGTAAATCCTGCATTATTTTCTAGCTGAAGACTTCCTTCTGAAATTTGTTATTATGGTATTATTGTATTCTATAGAACACTTATGAAGAGGTAGATTTGATAACAAAAGGTGGGAACTATGGATGGCGCACCTACGAAGGTCCCTATCTTTTTGAACCTCAATCATCTCCTGGTGTAAACGAGTCTGGGAATGACTTCATTCCCCCCATAATGGGATACAAACATGTTACCCAGTCTGCAGCAATAAGTGGTGGTTATGTATACAGATCCAAAACAGACCCATGCATGTTTGGAAGGTTAGTATCCTTCTAACAGAAACTTCTCTTCATCCAAGTATGGAAACCAGCAGACAGACTTCTTATGACACTTCTCCTTTATTTCAGGTACCTGTTTGCAGATCTGTATGCACTATCTCTGTGGGCAGGCACAGAGAATCCCGAGAACAGTGGGAACTACACTAGCAAGTTGATGCGATTCAACTGTGCCAATGACTCTCCAATACCTTGCGATTCTGTGGCGGAAAGTTCGCTTCCTTCCTTGGGATACATTTTCTCATTTGGTGAAGACAACAATAAGGATGTCTACATTTTGGCTAGCAAGGGTGTGTACAGGGTTGCTCGTCCAAGTCGCTGCAACTACACATGTCCGCTAGAGCGGGCTGTACTTGGCAACCCTCCACCTCCCAGCAGCTCTTCTTCAACCTCACTCTGGTCCGAGCTCTTAATGCAGAAACTGGTTCCCTCAATTACTTTGATTTTTCTTTCCGTAGGTATGGTGTTTTATTAACCAATACAACATTGTTTTGGCGTGGAAAGGTAAAACATGGCCAAAAGAGTTATTTTGTTTTCCTGTAAGACGATACCTGGGTAGCATCACCTGTATTCTTAATAAGTTGTGTGTCAATCGTAGTGTTGGTATGCCATCATAGTACTGTCAGGAAACTGGAACGACCAAATTCACTCCCATCAATTCTCGCCACATGAAAAGGGAGGAGCTTGGTTATTTTGGCTTCCACCCTATGGGTTATTTTGGCTACGTTTGTTTGATATAATTTTAACTCGGAATGCTGAGAGAGAGAAGTTTCAAACAAACAGCACAATTCTGTACAGTGCTGAACGGAGTTCAACTCATAACACTGTTGCAGGCATAGAGTTGAAATGAGTGGAAATGTCTATTTCACCTATGGATTTTTTATCTTAATTTCTTATGTTTTACTTTAAACCTAATAGTTATACTCTAAAGTTTTATATATTAGATGAAAACGTGTGTATATGTTAAACATGTTAAATTGTGTTAATACAGTTAGCACAGTTAAATTGTGCTGTGGGTCGGTACGATATGGTTTTATAAGTTATGTTTAAGTTAACCTTTTAAATTATCGTATTTTATCGATATGGTACAAAAATAATTTTATAATTTTGTATTTATGTTAAAATATTTTATTTAATTATATATATTGTATATAGCTTAGTGGTTTAATATTCTTAAATGGTTGTAAATTTAAATCTCACTTTTATCAATCTTTTAATATTTAAAAATTATATTAATGTTATATTAATTTTTAATAAAATAAAAAATAATTAAAAATTAAAACGTATGGGGACTATTGACATGTATAGTATATGTGTATTTATGTGTATGTATGTATCTATGTATATATATATATTGCATTATTTAAATCATAAATATTAAATCAATCAAAGGAAAAATTTAAAATGTTAAACTTCTAATTACAAATAACATAATTTCAACTTTAACTTAGAATAATATTAGTTTAAATTACAAAAGTACATTTATTTTCAATTTCAATTATTATAAAATCAATTTCAGTAAATTATGTATTAAAAATTTATATATAAAAATTTATGTAAAATTAAAATTAAAACATTTGAAGTTGAAATAAACAAGACTTTACGTTAAAACTGCAATCAAATGGAGCTGTCTGTGCTCAATGCTCTGTATGGAATAGCAGCAGCAGCCCCAGATCCTAAAATGGTGGATTTTCTGGACTATTGTCTGAACCTGTGGTTTCCGTGAATGGGAATCCTCTTCCCGTCCAAAGGAACGCTGAAATCGGAGAAGACCAATGGCGAGCCACCATCGTCCTCGGTATGTTTTCATCCAGTTGCCTCGGATGTACATATAACATTTGTTTATGAGCATCGACGGCGTGAGAGCACGCAGAGATGCAGAAACAGCGAGAATGAATGCATGCAGGCTGCTGCCAATGTGAGCGAACGAAAGAAAGAAAGACACGGCAAAGCCATCATCGTCGACGTTACCCTTTTCCGTCCATCTCGAAGTGTTGCTACTGCTTGCTCTGTTGTCGTCATGCCTCTCTCCACTCTTCACCTCGTCATCTCCTTCCTCCTCCTCCTACCACTACTGCCCTTTCCACTCGCTGCTTCTGCGACGCCATTGTGCCCCAACCGGAGTAAGCCGGCGTGTTGATTCCATTCTTGTTTGTTGGGTTTCCCATGGATCTCCTTCATCTGATCTCTGAGTGTTGTTTGATGGCTTGGGACGAGAGCAGGGGCTCCGGTGCGTCTCAACAATCCGCTGTCCTTCTGCCACCACAGTGGGAGCTCCTGCTGCAAACCCTCCTATGATTTGAAACTGATGAATCGGTACTTGTCCATGAAAATCTCGGATGAGTCCTGTGCCCATCTCGTCAGATCTGTACTCTGCTCCGTGAGTCTTCGCTTTCTTCTTTTCTCGGAAAGATGGTTAACACCACGCGGTGTTTGATCGAATTTTACAAAATTTAAGATTGTCTTTTATTTATAAAAAGTCTTGGTTTTACGTAAGATTATTAGATGTTAATTTTTTTTATATCTCAAACAATATACTTATATATTATAATATAAGTGATATTGAAAGTTCTCGATTAAAATTTATACGTCTTAAATAGAATTATCTTAAAATAATAAATTTTTAAAAAATATACTAAAAATTGTGGAGTCAACGTGCATTTCATTAATCTCCTTAAAATTGAAATAAATAAGGTCGTTTTGATAGCTTTGAACTTTGAAAATTTTGAAAAATACGAAACTAAGCGTAGATAAAATTGAATCCAATAATATGTGACGTAATAAAAATTTATATAATAATAATAATATATATAAAATTATGTAAATCAATGTGTACTCTTTTACGGTAAACATAAACAAAGATCCAAGAAGATATATTGAATTTAAATAAAACAATACAAAATTTTCAGTTCCTTTTGATTATATATGTATATATATTTATCATACTATCATTAAACTTCTTATTATACATCTATTTTACAGAAATATTAAAAAAATCTTACAAAAAGTTTCGTACGTGATAAGTCGATCGTTTTCTGTACTCGTCACTTATGAAGGCGATGAGTCTATAGAAAACAATATATTGACTTTAGATATACGATTTCCTTAATTTAAGTATTTATGTTACAATTTAGAAATCCATAACTAAAATAACTATTTATAAATATCATTTAAAAGTATGATCGTTGCATATTCCATGCAAGCATTGTCTGGTTCAGAGATGAAAATGCTGATTCGGAGTCGGACGAAATGCTTGCTTGCTTCTCGATTCGATTTGTCGTTGATCTGCAATTCATTGGTTTGATGTTTCTTTCTCGATTCTCTTAGTGATTGCTGCTTTTTCAGAGATGTGATCCGTTGTCGGGCAGCTTGTTCACGGTTAAACCTAGGATTTGCACTGTTCCCGTCCTGTGCACCCAATCCGATGGCACTTCCAAGGGTTTCTGCAAGCAAATGTGGGATTCTTGCAAGGACGTGCGTATAAAGAATTCTCCATTTGCGCCTTCCCAGAAGACCTCCTCCTCCTGCTCAAAGCTCACCGACCACTGGCGATCGGAGAACGATTTCTGTCGAGCTTTTGGGGCTTCCTCCGGAAAGGAATCGGCGTGTTTCGATGGTAAGTCCGTTGCGAATGAAATCCCACATTCTTCCGAGGGATTGTGCCTCGAAAGGCTTTGGAAGGGATCCTATCTCAACTTGGTCCCCCACCCTGATGGGTCCAATCGTGTCTTTCTGGCAAATCAAGACGGGAAGATATGGTTGGCGACTGTTCCAAAAGAGGGGTCCAGTGAAAAGCTGGCATTGGATGAGTCCAAGCCTTTCCTGGACCTAAGTGATAAGGTGTACCGTGACAATGCATTTGGGATGATGGGTATTGCGTTTCATCCGCAATTCGCAAACAACGGCCGTTTGTTCGCTTCGTTCAACTGCGACAAGACTCGACAATCAAACTGTGTTGGCAAATGTGCGTGCAATTCAGACGTTGGCTGTGATCCTTCTGAATTAAATACCAGCAATAAGACACGGCCTTGCCGGTATCAGGCTGTCATTGCTGAATTTACCGCCAATGGCTCGTCAACGGTACTCAGCTGAATTTATTTATGCTACCGAAGATCTTATTCCCTTTACAAGTTTGATTCTGTGTTTTCGCATTATGGTTTTACTCTTTTTTCATGAAGATGCTGATGATCTGCGATTCACTTGTAGAAAACTTCTGCAAACCCATCTGAAGTTAGAAGGATTTTCACTCTGGGGCTTCCGTATGCTTCAAATCACGGGGGACAAATTCTATTTGGCCCTACTGATGGATACTTGTACTTTATGATGGGTGATGGTGGTGATGGCAGTGACAACAATAAACCTTTCAATTTTGCACAGAGTAAAAAATCTGTGCTTGGGAAGATTATGCGACTGGATGTGGATAACATACCAAGTAAGTAACCGAACGTCATTTATTTGAAGTATACCAAATTTTATGTAATCTTGTGTGATAAATATCTTTACGTCACTGATGTGAATCCTCGGTATTAACTCATAGCAAGCTCATATCTTTCAACAAAATCTATGATGCTAAATTAAATTTGTAATGGTTGTGGATCGGGATTTTTATTTGGTCAAATTCTCCATTCTCTCTAAACAATCTGTTTGATTAGTCTTTCATCTCAAAAAAGTGTGTTAGTTAAATTCCTTACAAACTTCCTACTTGATCACCCAACAATGTCCCAATCCGTAGTCATGTTGCAGCACTACATTTTAATGTTTCTGGTGCATCCTTGCTGTATCTGTGATGTGGTCCTAACATTTTTCATTGTGTTAGCTCTATTTGTTGTATGTTGTGTTATGCTCCTTGGATTTTATTTTCTTTTACCATGGGTACACTATAAAATAAAGTAAAGAGACATGGAATGACATTGACATGATTCGAGCTAGAGAAAAAATACATTATGTGGCAAACTTGTATATTTGCAATTGTTTCTTGTATGTAATCTTTTGTCTGTGATAAGTTATGTTATTTTTGAATTATGTAATCTGTATTAAATTTATAGAATATGCTTAGATTTTTCCTGTTGGTGTAACCGGCTTCATCACTGGGTTACTGTCTTTTAATATGGGAAAATGTAATATATTGGTGCTCATGGTAATGCTCTCATAGATGATTTACTTTATTTCCTTAAATAAGTGAATCTCATAAGATCCATTCATGAATTTATAAAGACACTTAATGTCTCAGCTCTCATAGTTAACGAGTGGTTTGGTAATGAGATGTTCTAACTCCAAATACTATAAAGAGTTAAAAATTGAGTTATATTATCAAATAAAGTTGAACTCCACAATAAATTGTGAAATATAAACTTGTATATGATGTTTTTGTGGTAATAATGATGTGTGAGAATTTGTACAAAATTATAATTTTAGTTGAAAAATCGTTACCAAATGACCCTATAGCTGTTGATGCTTGCAGCAGTTTAGTCTTTTTAATATTTTACTCCTCCAATATTCCATAGAATTTTTTTCAGCCAAGAAACTACTAAAATAGTCCATTTGAATTATGTTCCTATGATTGGAATCTGTGGCCTCTAGGTCAATGGAGCAGTCATATCATTGTACTTGAGCTCATGCTATTGTTTAGATTTTAATATTTTGGTAAATTGTGTGGCTTCTTGTGTCTTCACTGGTAGCGTTAGGATGGAGAAATGGAATCACATTTCAATATTCGTATCTACTTCATATTTATTTTATCCTATATTCCTATCGTGATTTTCTCACAGGTGCCAAGGAGATAAATGACCTTGGACTATGGGGAAATTATTCAATTCCTAAAGATAACCCCTATATACAAGACCATGACTTGAAGCCTGAGGTTTGGGCTTTGGGTTTGCGAAATCCCTGGCGTTGCAGTTTTGATTCAGAAAGGCCCTCTTACTTTTTCTGTGCTGATGTTGGCGAGGTTTCATATCTTATTATTATTATTATTTTGAAAATTAGCTTATTATTATAATTGCAATATATTTTTCATTTTTAGTGATATCTTGACAAATGTGCCAAAATAAAAAATTCCATGCTTCCTCTTTCTATTCAACGGTCATGTATCGATGTAATTAAAAATGACAGATTAAAAAAATATGATCTATCCATGCATGTGATTTTTGAAGCCTTCATGCTTTACCAATATATTATTTTCACTAACTTACGGAGTCAACTGATGCACCATTTATAAGCTAAAATTATTCTGTGACACGTAGGACTCGGGTCTTGATTTACCATTTTGAAAGTGCACCTGTTACATTTGAAGTAACTTATACAAAAAAATAACGTCTACTGGTAATCTAGTTTACTTCCTTATATTAATTGTGGCATCCACTACTGTAGTGTTCTCTGGCATTCTGTTTATTTTAGACATTTGTCTTGTTTAAAAAATGCTTTTCTAGTCAGTTTACAAAATGTTGCTGTAATCTTCACAAAATCTTACAATTTAAAGCGTCATTTCCAATACTTGGTTTTTTTTTCTTATCTAACTCCTATTTTATGAGCCATTCTCCCCATAACAATCTGTTGATCTATCATTTGAATGTTCTGACAGGAAATGCCCTTGTTATTTTGTTTAACAGGACACTTATGAAGAGGTAGATTTGATAACCAAAGGTGGGAACTATGGATGGCGCATCTACGAAGGCCCCTATCTTTTTGATCCTCCTCGATCTTCTCCTGGTGCAAACAAGTCTGAGATTGACACCATTCCCCCCATAATGGGATATAAGCGTGTGAACCAGTCTGCAGCAATAATGGGTGGCTATGTATATAGATCTAAAACCGACCCATGCACTTTTGGAAGGTTGGCATCCTTCTAACAAAGATTTCTCTTCACCCAAGCATTATTTATTGTACAGACACTAACAACAGGCTTCGCATCATCTGTTTGCTTGTGGTCAGGTACCTGTTTGCAGATCTATATGGGAAAAAACTGTGGACTGGCACAGAGAATCCGGAGAAGGGTAGGAGGAAATACACCAGTGCATTGACGCGATTCAGCTGTGCCAATGATTCACCAACACCATGCGATTCAGTGGATGGAAGTTCCCTTCCTTCTTTGGGATTCATTTTCTCATTTGGCGAAGACAACAGCAAGGACGTGTATATCCTGGCCAGTGAGGGCGTGTTCAGGGTTGTTCGTCCAAGTCGTTGCAACTACGTATGTCATCGGCGTCGCCCATGTCGAAGCCGGTAGTTCTCCACCATCACTTCCTCAGGTTGCGTTTGTTTGCACAATCAAGAGAGCGCATCGATCAGGAATTGTGCGTGAGATTGCACGTTTGACTTTTGTTCTCTCGTTATTGCGTGCATTGATCGAGAGTTACGTTGATGTTGGTTTTACGAAGAGTTTTTCTTCGACATAAATCTACAAGATTGAGGGTTTACTCAACTCTTGTTATGGTACAATACTTTCACCGTGTAGTTTTATTGTGTGGTTTCAAAATTCTACGGTAATAAGATGTAAGGTGTGTTTAAGAGTAATTTTTTAAATTCTTAAAATTACTTTTAACATTATTATTATTGTATATATTTTAACGTATAAAATTTTAACATTAAAATTATTATATAATTTTAATTTTATTTGTAAAATTAATTTTAACTTTCAAAATTGAAAAAAAAAAAACTTACGAATGTACTCATAGTAAAATTGATGGTGTGCTGACTCACGGGAATAAGTAGAGGATATGTCGTTTCACTTGTTTTGAAATGCCGAAAGGACCGTTGCGACTGAAAGTGGCTTCACGGTAAGGGCATTGATATGTTATTTTATTATTTCGCGAGTAAGAAACATAAATGTGATTGTGTTTATATTTTAATAATTTGATAGACACGGCGGCAATGCGGCGTCTCCTTCGGACGAGCACTAGATCTTAAAAGGCTTCTCCAATTATTTTACTATCATCAAAATTTAAATACTAGTAAAAGTTGCAGATATTATATTATGCCCCACCATGGAAGAAAGAACAAACTCCCAGAGCATCTCCTCGGACGAAGGCTCCGCATCGTCGCGTCGTAAATAAATTCGCTTCTAACCCCTCAAATTAACCCTAGCTCACAGCAGGTACAAGCTCTCTCTCTCTCTGAGATCATGGCATCTACCTCCGCCTCCACCTCGAATCCATCACCGTCACCGCAGAAGAAGCCGTCTATGCTGCCGGTCATCGTTGTCGCCACCGTCTCCACGGCCGTCCTCTCCCTCCTCCTGGCAGGGCCCAGCTTCAGGAGCGTGGTGTCCTTCTTCTGGCCGCTCCTTCTCTCCACCGCAGTTTTCCTCACCGCCGTCGTCGTCCTCCGCCTCATCTCGCCTCCTCACGTCGATCCCGACGGCGGGAAGGTCGGGTCCGGCCTCATCGACTACGTCGCCGGCTCGTCGTTGGAGGACGATGGAGCAGAAGTAAGAGCAAGGTCGACGGCGGCGTTGGGGAAGGAAGGGGAAGGCGGTGTGGATGGTCCGGCGGAGCCGCAGACCGGAATTTAGCGGGGCTCGGAGATTAGTCGGTTGGTTTATGGCTTCAATTGCATCTCTAATTTATAATTTCTTTGCTTAATTATGTGCGGAGTATTATGGAAATAAAAAATGTTTCTGGGTGCCTGCAAGGCTGCAACAACTAAAAATGGGTGTTGTTCCAATATCCATTTATTAATGTGATTGCGGTGGATTTTAGCAATTCTAATTCAAAATCCATTTCAACTGGTTGAATTTTGACATCCATTGTTGTATAATTTCTAAATTTTATCTCTATCTTGACTAATGTGGCATATTTTAAAGACTACGAATTTCTTTTTCATAGATTGAGAAATAAATAACATGTAAGATCCAAGCTTAAATCAGTCACAATTACAGAAATTCAAGGCTCAGCTTAGGTTTAGAGTTCTGACTAGTTTTAGGAGTTCGATAAGGTAAGTTACTTTTTTAAATTAAGTTGAAATTAGAATTGAATAAAACGAAATTTAGGTTGTGTTTGTAAATGAGGTGAGGTAAGATTTTTATTGTTTGTGTTGAAAAAAAAATCAAACAACAGTTCGTCTTCCACCTTGCGGAGTGTTAGATCCAACCTTTCTGAACACGGATGTCAAACGTATGCGCTCTTGCAATGGAACGTCGACGACGAAACTGAGAACTCTCTCCTGTTGCACGCTCTCTCACAGAGAAGTGGTGAAGAAAGGAAGGAGGAAGAAAAAGGAAGAGGACACAGTATTTATGTTGTTTGACAAAACAGCCTACTCCACATTGTGTTGATTTTTGCCTTCGCCAACACCTCCTCTACGACCTCCTACAGAGCTTCAGAGCTTCTTCTTCCGTCCACACAAATGATACAACAAAGTAACAAAATATATATAACAACATAAAAGGAATCTCAAGAGTTGGAGGCTCGAGATTAATGTCGACCTTGAGAATATCGCCACCTAGTAGCCACATGGACAGCGACGGTCTACTAAACCTACAACCACCTGTGACTCGTCATTGGTCAAGACTGTCCATCAACCGGTTGCCATTCCTCTGGGGCTGGCGGCTGTCAGCCCGGCCAAGTCAAACGCCCGCTCCTCTGGACTTCGGCTCCCGCTCTCCATAGTTGTACGCCAATCCGTAGATATAAGCCATAAACAATATGGCCGTAAACTTAAGTTGTAAACTTAAGGTCATTCACTCTCGCTCATGTCCTTTGTGCACACCTGGTTGCCCAATACTCGGCTGTTGCCCAGTGAGACCGGCTGCCACCTGACTTCTGACGGAAGCCCAGCCCCCCTTCTCTTTTGCAGCCTACCTCCATGAGCATTCGGTAGCACCACACGGTTGCCACCTCGTGGACCCGACTGTCGCCTACAATCTGGCGGAAGACTGACTCCAGCCCTAACAATCTCCCACTTGGAAACTATCTTCCGGGATAAACGCCCAACAACCGATGTCGAAAACATTGGCATCCACTATCAACACACGTCTCCAAGCTTTACGTTCCATGGAGACTTATGAGACTCATACAGAGTCTCAACTTCTTTATCATCATCACTTTGGTGAACATATTTGTAGCGTTCTCTACTCCCTTCACCTTCTAGAGATTCAAACTTCCCTCCTCTACCTGCTCTCGGATGAAGTGAAACCTCATCCGTATGTGTTTGGACTTGGAGTGAAACTTCAGGTTTTTCGCTAGGTAGATGGTGGATTGACTGTCGCAGAACAAAATACTATTCACCTGCTGGCGACCCAGCTCAGCTAGGAGGTTCTCTAGCCAAATCTTCTCTTTTACCGCCTCAGCTATAACCACATACTCTGCTTCGATGGTGGAGAGGGCAACCATGCCCTGTAGCTTGGATATTCAGCTCACAATTGTACCTTCCATGGTAAACACGTACCTCGAGGTGCTTCAGAACTTGTCCATGTCTCCTCCTAGATCTGAGTCGTAGAAACCCGTCAACTCTGTCGACCCCCTCTAGTAACACAGGTCATATTCGGGTGTCTCCCGTAGATATCGAAGTATCCACTTCACGACATACCAATGCTCCATACCCGGATTTCCCATGAACTTGCTCACAGTCCCAACGACACGTGCTATGTCCGATCGGGTGCAAGTCATGGTGTACATGAGACTACCCACGGCAGCTGCATACGGGAATCAGGTCATCTCCTCCCGGTCCTATTCATTGCTCGGTGACTGCTCCTTCAACAGCTTGAGGTGGGCCCCTAATGGATGTCTTCCTCTCATCTGAGATATTGAATCTCCTAAGAATTTTCTCAACGTATTTCTCCTGGTTTAATCTCAATGTGCCGGCTGCTTTGTCTCGGATGATCTGTATCTCGAGAATCTGTCAGGCCTCCCCCAAGTCTTTCATTTCAAACTTCCGGCTCAACTGACCCTTCAGCTTCTGGATTTTCGCCATGCTGGAGCTGGCAATCAGCATATCATCTACATAAATTAGTAGAATAATATAGCACTCTTTCAATCTCTTTATATAGTAGCAGTAATCTGCACCACATCTGTTGAAGCCCATGGTACATATGAAGCTATCGAATTTCTTGTACCATTGTCTGGGCGCCTGCTTCAACCCATACAAACTCTTCTACAACCGGCAGACAAGACCGGCTACCGGGCCCACTTTCGCGTATCCTTCCGGCTGCCACATGTAGATCTCTTCATCTAGATCTCCGTGAAGAAACACTGTCTTCACGTTCATTTGTTCTAGGAACAAGTCTTCGGCTGTCGCTATACATAGGACGGTTCTCACCGTAGTCATCTTGATTATTGAGGAAAATACCTTTGTGTAGTCAATGTCCTGTACTTGTTGAAAGCCCTTGACAATAAGTCTGGCCTTGTACTTCTTGCTCCCATATGGCTGTTCTTTCAGTCTAAACACCCATTTGCAGTCGAGTGCCTTTTTCCCTTCGGGTAGCCGGGTCAACTACCACGTCTGGTTTCTTTCTAGGGACTTCATCTCCTCCCTCATGGCTGACTCCCACTTAACTACATCTTCTACTTTTATAGCTTCAGGATAGCTACCCGGTTCATCGTAATCTGTCAAAAGCAGAAAGTTGGTGGACAATGAGTACTTTACCGGAGCCCTGGAAACCCTCATCGATCTTCTAGGTTCAAGTGTCATCATCCAAATGTCAAGTTTCGGCTGCCGCTCCACCTCAGCCGGTTGCTAGGTTAAATGACCTGACTGTCTCTCGGTCGACTCCGTGTTCGAGTCTTCAGTAGATCCTGCACCAGTCTCCTAGATCTGCTCAGTTGTCTCTCTAAGAATCCGGTCGTCATCTACCGGCTCCCTCTCCTGCTTGTCTTGGACCCGTAAGGATCCCCTGCTTCCATTAGTTTGAGGCCGACTCTGGTTTACCGGCTACCAACTTACTTTAATTGGTTGCTGGTCGGCGCTACCTGGTTGCCTCTCAACTGTCACTTCATTCTTGAGCTTATATAACTCTTTTTCCTCAAAGACTACGTCTTTCTCACGGACCACCTTCTTGGCTTCATCGTCCCAGAGCTGGTAGCCTAGATATTCTTGTTCGTACTCAACAAAGTAGCACTTCTTCGACTTCAGGTCCAACTTGTCCCTTCTGTCTTCCCTAACATGCTGGTATGTTAGACTCTCAAAGATTCATAGATGAGAGAGACTCACCTTCTTGTCCCCCCACATTTCTTCTGGTATACAAAAGTCAACCAAGACTGAAGGACCCTAGTTTACCAGATAAGCCGACGTGCTGACGGCTTTTGCCCAGAAGGACTTCGAAAACCCGGCATGAAGCCGCATGCACCGAGCCCTTTCGTTCAACGTCCAGTTCATTCTCTCGGCAACCCCATTCTACTGAGGGGTTCCGGGTACCGTCCGGACTCTCTTGACTCCTTTCACCACACAGTAATCAATGAACTCTTTATTGTCATACTCCCCACTATTGTTAGATCTGATGCACTTCAGTCTTCTTTTTGTTTGATTTTTCACTTCTGCCTTCCAAATCTTGAATGCTTGGAAAACTTCAGACTTGTGCATGAGGAACCGCACCCAGACCTTTTGAGTAGAGTCATTGATAAACGTCACATAGTAATGGGCGTTGCCTAAGGAACGGACGGGTGCTAGCCCCCACACGTCAGTATGCACCAGGTCTAGCTTACCCGGCTTTGGACCGTCTATCGCCTTTGAGAAGCAGACCCTCTTCTGCTTCCCCAAGGTGCAGCTCTCACAACTCTTCGGGCAGACTTCCTTCAATCCTAGGATTCTTCCGCCAACAGCAAGCATCTTCAGTCTTCTCGCCCATGTGTCCCAACCGACAGTGCCACTGCCCAAACACCTTAGTAGCGGCTACCGCCATCATCATCCGGCCATCTGCCTCACCTCCCATGAGGTAAAGGGTCCCCGTTCTCTCGCCGAATGCAATCACACGGATTCCCTTTGTCACCTTCCACTTGCTGCTTCCAAAGCCGACATGGTGGCCCTCTTCGTCCAATTGACTTACAGAAATCAAGTTCTTAGCCAAGTCAGGAACATACCTCACCTCTTGGAGTCTCCACAGTCCCTGTTTTGTCTGGATCCGGACTTCACCTCGTTCGAGCATGTCCAGATTGGTATTGTTGGCTAGATACACCTTCTTCACTAGCATTTTTCGATAGTTATGCAGCAGTTCCTTTTGGTATGTCGTGTAGAACGACGCACTTGAGTCCATGACCCATGTATTGACTGTACTGTCGACACTGCAAAGCAGGGCATCACTAGTGTCATCAACCAACGCGTTCACCCTGGCTCTCCTGCCGGCTACCGCGTCAATTCTCCTGAGTTCAGGACACTTCGACCGAAAGTGCTCGAACTTGTCGCAGTTCCAGCATTTAATCTCTGCACGGCTCTTACTCTCGCCGCGTGACTTTTGCTGGTAGCCGAACTTCCTACCTCGAAACTTGCTGCGCTCCCTACTCTCCACACTAAGGGCCGACGTGGACGTTTCCCCGCTGCTCTTTTGGTAGATGTCTTCATTCAGCACCAGATTCGTCACCTGCCTCATGTCCAACCTTCCGTGACCCAGAGAGTTACTCACAAAAGTCACCACGGCCACTCAGCTTGTCGACAGCGACGACAGCAAGATAAGCGCTCGCACCTCGTCGTCAAATACGATCTCCACGAAATCCAGCTACGTCAAAATCGTGTTGAGCTCGTTCACGTGATCGGCTGCTGCTATTCCCTTCCGCATTTTCAAGTTGAAAAGCCTGTGCATGAGGAAAACCTTGTTGGAAGCCGTCAGCTTCTTGTACGTGTTGGATAGAGCTCGCATCACTCCAACCGTCATGGTTTCCTTGGCAATGTTGAACAGCACGTTCCTTGCCAAGGAGAGCCTAATTAGTCCTAGAGCTTTCCTATCTAAAAACTCCCACTGTTCCTGCTCCATCTTCTCTGGTTTCCTCCTCGACAACGGCTGGTGGAGATCCTTCCGGTACAGATTATCCTCCATCTGCATTTTCCAGAACTCGAAATCTCTATCGTCGAACTTGTCGACCCCGAGCTTCCTCTCCTCTGCCATCAGTGATGTTTTTGGATTTTCGGATGAAGTAAACCGACCGCCGCTTCCCTACAACTGGCTCCCGTTCCTCCTACCGGATCTCGACTACTCCAGATGACTGTCTGCTCCCAGCAGCACGCAACTCCTAACGCCGCTTTGCTCACCCAGCTGCCACTCCTGCTGTTGAGTGTCACCTGCTCCTAACGGCCACCACTGCAAATGGCACAAACCACCAGATGTCTCTATGCTCGCAAGGTTGCCGGCTGATTCTGCTCGGTAGCCAAGTCCTCCACCTGAGACTGTGAATGAGTTTCGTATCCTCCGCTGCTCCCTCTCGACCTGGAGCTCTGATACAAGTTGTTGGAAAAAAGACTAAACAACAGTTCGTCTTCCACCTCGTGGAGTGCTGGCTCCAACCTCCCTGAACACGAACGTCAAACGTACGCGCTCTTGCAGTGGAACATTGGTGATGAAACCGAGAACTCTCTCCTATCGCACGCTCTCTCACAGAGAAGTGGTGAAGAAAGGAAGGAGGAAGAAGAAGGAAGCGGACACAGTATTTATGTGGTTCGGCGAAACGGCCTACTCCACAGGGTGCTGATTTTTGCCTTCGTCGACACCTCCTCTACAACCTCTTACAGAGCTTCAGAGCTTCTTCTTCTGTCCACACAAATGATACAACGAAGCAACAAAATATATATAACAACATAAAAGGAATCTCAAGAGTCAGAGCCTCGAGATTAACGCCAGTCTCGAGAATATCGCCACCCGACAGCCGCATGGACAGTGACAGTCTGCCGGACCTGCAACCACCTGTGACCCGTCACTGGTCAAGACTGTCCATCAGTCAGCTGACGTTCCTCCAGGGCTGGCGATCGCTAGCTTGATTGGGTCAGATGCCTGGTCCTCTGGACTTTGGCTCCCGCTCTCCATAGCTGTACGCCAGTTTGTAGACATAAGCTGTAAACAATATCACCGTAGACTTAAGGTCCTTCGCTCTCGCTCCTGTCTTCTATGCACACCTGGCTACCCAATACCCAGCTGCCGCCCAGTGAGACCGGTTGCCACCTTACTCCTGACGGAAGCCCGACCTCCCTTGTCTTTTGTAGCCTACCTCCATGGGCACCTGATAGCACCACGTGGCTACCACCTCGTGGACCCGGCTACCGCCTACAATCTGGCGGAAGATTGACTCCACTCCTTTCAACTCTAATAGTTTGTTGTTGATTGTACATAGTAATTATAGTAGAATAGAATAAATGAATAGTGATTTTAGTTTTTTTTTTACTGTAACATTTAAAGTAAACTTACTATTTTACCTTCACTATTTTTTTTACCGTAGCAATTTTTTATTGTAAAATATTAATTTAATATAAATTTATAAATATTATAAAAATAAATAGTTATTAATAATCATAAATTGAAAGTCAACACAATGGACAATGGAATTTTCGGTTAGGCAGGATAGAATTTCCAGTTGTCTTGTGGTTAGGACAGAATTTTTGGTTGGTGTAGATAGAAGTTCTAGCTAGAGTGAACGGAATTTTCGATTGGGTATGATGGAAGTTCTGGTTGACTACATGGTTAAGATGGTTTTGGTTGGCCAGAATGAAAGTTTTAGTTGTATAGGATGAAGTTTCGGTTGGATATGATGAAATTTTTGTTTTGTTGCATAACTAGGACGGTTCTGATTGATAAGGATGGAAGTTTTGATTATATAGGACGAAATTTCTAATTGGAGTGGAAAGAAGTTCCGGTTGGATACGACGGAATTTTGTTTGGCTGCATAGCTAGGATGGTTCTGATTGGCCAAGTTGGAAGTTCCCTAGATGGAAATTCCATAATTGTAACTATCTTATATCAAAAATGGTTTTTTCTTGCAAATACAATTTGGTGAGTTGTTTTTCCTAACATTAAATGCTTGGTAAAATATAACAAAAGAGAAGAAATACATATACATGTCAATTGTGTCTTGCCATGTTGTGCCTAGGTTGGCCCGTTGGTACGAAAAATACTATTCGTATCGGTCAATGACATAATATTGACACGATTTTGTAATTAATTTATATGTATTTAATATTTAAATAATTAAAATTTTAAAATATTTATTTAATTAACATATAACAACATTCAAGTATTCAACCATCAATATTTAAATTTAATTCAACCTTCAACAACTTAATAAATAAGATAATAATGCATATAATTAAATTAAATTTTTTATTTATTAATAAATTACATATTTTATATTTACATTATTACAAATTTATAATTACATTTAAAAAAAATTTACAACAAAATTAAATTACATTTTTGAAAAAAATAGAAATTGAAAAATTACAATGTTTTAATTATGAAATGTTTAAGTTTGAGAGTTACTCCGTAAATTCTTCAACTTGATTTTGTTCACAAAGTCGAGCAAGTTCACGGTCTTTTACACACATTAATGCTTTTATTATATCTTCTTTAATTTGCTTCTTCGGTCATCAAACATGTTGTCACTCATGCTGAAAATTTATTCACAAATTACTAAAAACACTGGAATTTTTAATAAATCATTTGCCATTATTGATAATATTAGAAAAATCATTGATTGTTTCCTCCACCAATCTAAATATCAAATGTATTTAAGTTAGAATGTTGAGTAAATAATAATGATTGGTGATTAGTTGAATTAAAAGTAATTAATTCTTGTCTAGATAGTATAAGATTATAATTGTATGATGATGATGATATTGGAATATCTTCATCAAATTTTGGATCTTGTAAAACTGCCTAAGAATCTGAAGATGATCCAACATTTGATTCTGGTATTGTGGACATTGGTGGAGAATAATGTTTTATTCTTAATCCATATTTTTGTGCGTATAAATCAAACATTTGATTTAATTGTTCTTCTATTGTATTAACATTTAATCCTAAATTTACACCTAAACCCATTTGTATTTCCCTAATTAATTTAATAGCATATCTTATTTTACACCTAGGATCTAAGCATGCACTCAAAATATATAATATAGGGATTTCATTCCAATATTTTAAAATTTTTTGTTTCATCCTATTTACTATTGGTTGGAAAAATTGATGTCTCATATTTATTAAAAACTCGTGAAATATTATATAAATGATGCAACACATAGACAAATGTAGAATAATAAATTCTTGATAATCTAACAATTGCATCATAAAAAGGTTTTAAAAATTCAAGAAAACATTTTACAATTTTAAAATGATTATCACTTAATTATTTTTGATAATTATTACAATGATGACGATTATACATAGACATTATTGGAATTTCATATGTTAATACACTTTCTAACATTAAATATAATGAATTTCACCTATGTTGAATATCAAAAGAGAATTTTTTATGCGGTATTTCAAAAGAATCACATATTTCATCAAATTGTTAATACCGCTTTCCTAAACTAGTTATAAAACTTACAGCATCCTTAACAATTTCAATTTCTTTTATACCTAATTGTATAATAATATTAATTATATGACATATATCTTTGGTGAAATAATTTAAAACTTTTATCATTATTACGTACTTTGATCAAATGGAAGCTCTCTTTTGAGACTTCTTCGGCAGTACAGTTAAAGTTGAAGTTCCAGTAGTCTCCATTGATGTCGTTACTTCAGCTTCAGGAAAGTCTTATTAAGGATATCTGTAGCTTTCGAAACTTTGACTTTGGTAGTGGGCTATTGTTTGTGATTTGTGAAATGTGAATTGAGTGAGAAAATTTGAGAAATTGAGATTTGAAGTTAGAGTGGCGGAGTTGGGTGAAAGAAAAATCAACCAAACTCCCACAATTTATAGAGAAAAATTGATGCAGCAGCCAGTCGTTGCACGCAACCACCAGTTGCCTGTTGCGCAGAAGCGGGCTGCCTGTTAGTCATTGCACGTGGTAGCCTACCGCTCGATGGCTGGTGCATGGAAGCCAGCCGTCCATTGTGCGGCAACCGACCACCTGTTGCACGTTGGTGGCCCATTGCACGCCGACCCCGACAACACGACCGTTACGTGTTGACCAATCGTTGTCTTCTTCCTCTTTGGCTCTTCTTCAGTTCTTCACTTCTTCCCCTCTTCTTCTCGTCTTCTTCCCGGGACTTGACGTCGCGACTCGGCAGTCGTTCCCCCCACTAACCCCACGACCTGATGGTTGTTCCCCCCACCAACCCAACAACCCGACGACCGTTCCACACTCCCTCGAAACCCAACTACCACTCAATGGCCGATGCGCAGAAGCCAGCCGTCCGTTGTGCGGCAACCGACCACCTGTTGCACGTCGGTGGCCCGTTGTACGCTGACCCCGACAACACGACCGTTGCGTGTCGACCAACCATTGCCTTCTTCCTCTTTGGCTCTTCTTCTTCTCTTCTTCGGTTATTCACTTCTTCCTTTCATCTTCTCTCCTCTTCTTCCCCTCTTCTTCTCGTCTTCTTCACCTCTTCGGCTCTTCTTCTCGAGACTCGACGTCGCGACTCAGCGACCGTTCCCTCCACCGACCCCATGACCCAACAACTGTTCCCCCCACTAGCCCAACGACTTGACGACCATTCCACACTCCCCCGAGACCAGGCGAGGTGACAATTGTTCCCCCCATCGGCCCCATGACTTAACGGCCAGCGACCGTTCCCTGTCCTACGTGTGCACGCCCGCAACTCGACGACCGTTCCCCTCGCCGACTTCACGACCCGACGACCGGTCCCCCCCTTGCTTGCGACCCAGCAACTGTTCCCCCACACAGCCGTCCCCCCCCATGGCCTACCTCATAGTCTCGTGCTAAGTCGGGCCGGGTCGTGTTGAAATTAGTGTCGTGTCAATCTGACATGAACTACCTAAGAGCTATCCCAGGCACAACCCACGATGAGAATATTTATTCGTACTGTGTCGTTAACCGATACAATCAAATTATGTCAGGCTGTGTTGAGCTGTGCCAGGCTGTACTGAACCATGCTTGGCCGACCTAGCACAACACGATCGATATCTTTAAAAATACATAAAAGTTTTTGCATAACATTTTCTATTATTATATTTAAAAATACCTTACATAAAATTTATTGTATGATATTTATTAATAAGTAAATAATTAACAAAGATGAAGGTAAAATTAGAAATCTCCTTGAAAAAATCATATACGTATTTTTAATATTATTTATCTTCAAAAGTCATACCGCACGTAAAAATCTCCCTAATTTCACCTCACCTCGCGGACAAACGAAATCTCAGCTAATGCCAGACTTTCAACAAAATTCAATGTTCGAAGGAACACAAACGCGAAAGATTTGCCCCCACACATTAATTCTGATCGTAATCATTCAAAATGTTTGATGTAACTTTTCTAGCTCAATTAATGTACCTTATTATGGTGTGCATAATAATGAGGTATTTTAATTTTAATAATTGTAGAGAGTAAAGTTGGAAGTAATTTTATTAAAACTGTATAATAAATTATGAAATAAAAAATTATACATGTAAGTTTATATAGTAATGATAATATATAAAAATTTGTAGAAAGTTAAAACTCCCGATTCTATTTTTAGATTTTTAACATTTCAACAATGAAAAAATTTTAGATTTTTTTTTTCATTAATTATTAAGAGGCACAACAAACACCCCTTAAAAATCTAATCTCAAAGAATGATTTTGTGTAATCTTTACTTTTTTTATCACCTTCGGTTATATAATAATAATGTTTCGTTTATCCACACTCTTATAAATTTGGACTATTTTATATCTGAGGCTTTTAGTCTAATCGCTCGTTAGCTAGATTACTTGAACAATAAACTTACATGATTAGCAGAAATTACTGCTATTGATGTGCTTATTGCTAAGTTTTACTTGAGTCTTATGCTGTTTAGAATTACACTATCTTCGATTGTAATACAAACATGATGGAAGGAAAAAATGCTTAAAATCGACTTTCTTTTATCTACATATGTTTTATAATTTATTTTGACTGTCACCTTTAGAATTTTTGTATTTTTGATTTAACTCTTATAAACAAAAACTACTTTACAATGCTTAAAATAACGGTTCGAAAATACCATTTAAGTGGCAACTTAATAATTACGAAAATCATTTTAGACTTTTAGATTTCAAATTTAAATCTCTATTTAGTCACAAGTTTGATTCACAGCTATACTTCTTAACTTATGACATTATTTGTCAAAACAATTATTCA
>JAMKPZ010003875.1:0-40990 GCA_024699675.1 Amphibolis antarctica | reverse complement strand
CGGCCGCAAGCTGGCCCCCCTCGACGACGACAGCCAGTCGTGCAGTGGCAAGATCAACGAAGACGTCGTTGCGTGGAACGACAGAGAAGAGGAAAGAATCGGTGACGCGAATGCGTGCGAGCTGGAGACGGTGGAATTCGAGTCGATGATGGCGGGGGCGACGGCGGAGGAGAAGGAAGAGTTGGATAGGATGTTCTGGGAGACGTGCCTGGCCTCCGGCTGGCCTTGAGCAATCGCAATCGATCCATGCATCATCGATTCTTCTCGCGTGACAAGAGCCTTGAATCGATAAAGTAAGACGTACGGTTGAGAAAAGCATTACTTTACACTCAAGTGTCCTGTGATTGATGCTTCCCAACCGTCTTTCGATTTCTAAATCAGCTAGTATGATATGTTTGTGAATAGTGTTCGGCACCTGCTAGATTGGGAAGCCGATGTGCAACAGTTGTCTCCTGCAAGCAAATATCCACGAATGCTCCGTCTGAGTTGGTAGGGATACAGTTCCTAATGAATGTTCTTTTAGGAACCGCAAACAACACCATCTACATATCACCCAACATCTTGTTGCAGAACAATTGCACAGATACAGCATTGCAGGCGCAGGGCTTGCGTAATTTAGTTCAAGAAAAAGAACAGGAACTACCAAATCATTACAGAAATTCTGTGTCAAGTACCAAAATATGCTTCGAGTGAACTTTTGTACGCCCTCTCAACACATTCAAGTGGTATTTGTTTCAAGTTTTAGAGAACAAAAAAAGAAAAAAGAAAAAAAAACGGCACAACGAAACCACTCCTAAAGGGACAAAATTCACCATTGTTGTTAATGAAGTATCCCAAAAAATGCAGAGCAAAGCGGCGAGAAACCGTAGGGATGACAACATGACTGAGCTGCGTGCTATAATTACAAAAAAAGGACAAATAAGAAGCATCATGAGTTTATTTTAACAAACAGGCGCAGGTTTCTGTGGTTCTTCATTGAGGACATAAGACCTGAAAGACCATGGTTGAACATCAGACGTTGAGCTTAACGAACTAACTAATTTTTATAACTCGTATCGTTAATCATTGAAAATGTATGTAGTGAGATAATCTCGGAAAATTAACATAAATGAGGAAAGACTGACGGATAGAAAATGGTAAATTAAAGAAAAATTATGTAATCTTTTACATAAAATTAATACCTACCACGCAATTTAATATAGATCCGTCGGAAAAATGGATAAAAACTACTGTTCCTTTTTAATATCCATTCAATAATATGGTTAAAACGAGAAAATCATTGTGGTGAAGAAATATAAATGAATGATGAACAGAATTAAGTGAACAGCCATGCCACAAAAAAATTTCTAAAGTAATACAAACCACCTGCTCAATTGGAGATTTGCAAGTTTCTATCCCTTTGACAACTTGATCAATGGCTAGGACCGTCAGCTTCTTTACCTGATTGTCAAAGTTTATTTAATCTCCAATAAAAAATGCAATAAAAGCTTGGTTGTCAATGGCAGCATAAATTTTGTTAAGGCGGTAAGAACAGTGGCTACTCTAAAAAATAGAATTTACAGAAAATTATCGTTTTTCTAGTTTTATGATCAATGAATAGAATGAAAATGATCTACACAAAGAAAATGATGACAATCGAATGAACTACGACGTCTGACACTTTTGTGGGCAATTAACTAATTCTGTACAAGCCATCTAGTGTGAGCACTTCCGGTAAATTTCTTTGTATGAATAATCACAGCAAATAATAAAGAATATTTTGATGGAGGACTTGTCATTAATGGAGACTCTCTTGAAATGAATTGCATGTCTGCTACTAAATCCACTCAGAAAGATATCAATTCTGTCAGGGAATTCTACATTAGCCATTGCAAAGAACTACCGATTTATTGACATAATTTAGCATGATAATGAAAAACATGGAATTCATGAGCTGTTTTTGAAATTGAAAAGACGGTGTTGTCATCAGAATTTGAATCTTAGTACAAAGCATAAAAAAACATAAACCTGGCAAAATAAATTACCTAGATTTAGTTATGTAACTCATGTCAAGTTCATTGCACGTTTTTCTGTTAAGCAATGATACTTAAATCTGTTTAAAAATATTGATTTATTGAGATAATTTATCACAATAATGGAATGATGGAACTCATGTCAAGTTGGATGTATATGTTTTTGATCCCTTTATATTGTAAATTATCTGCCTGTCAAACAGTGGAATTTCTAAATCCAAATCTAACAAAAACTGTGAATGCAACGGAAGTTGACTTGCCAGAAAAATTAAAGATTCCATGTGCAAGCCACAGAGAATCTGTCTGGACGAAATTTACTAGTCATAAAAATGATCAGCAAAAACAGCATGTATCACAGGATCAATATAGGTTTACACTTAAGAGGCCCATGGAAAAAGGGTCTAAAAGCAAATAAAAGGGCTTACCACGATGTGCATACACAACCACACGAGCTGATGGGAGTACTATGCTAAGACCTCATGCAAAAATACAAGACTTCGTCAATGGACATTCCTCGGTAAATAGATTTAGCAATTCAATATCAAGACTAGATAAAAAACAAAAGCACGCACATCCTTTGGAAGTCATGCAAATTTCATTTAGGTTCTGATCATTGGTGCCAACCTCACATAGTGGATAGAGGAATTGATTGTTTTTATTGTTCTAAACATTGATAAGAAACTAGTTGACTGAAAAGGTATATATAATGATATTAAAAACAGCATACCTAAGACAGCAAGAAGAAAGTGTGCAATGCACAAACACTCAAATTTGCAACCACATCAAGTAAACCAAATGAAACATAAAAGTGACGAGAACTAGCCTCTAGTTTATCTTCATGTGCTCTATGATCATCTGGAAGCTTACGAATATTTTCAGCCAGACAAATGGACTCACTCACATTTTCAGGCGAGACAAAGTCGACTGCAACTTTTACACATGACTGATCAAGAATAAACAAGGAACAGTTAGAGATAGAAGAGGCATTGTGCAAGAGAGATGAGTCTTATGCTTGCAAAAAAACATTTCTCAAGATCATTGATTATGACTAAATAAACCTTGTATAAAATTTATCATGGCAATGGACAACCCAAAAAAGAATGGTCAAAGTGACCATCATACCTTGAGATTTCTTACTTGATGTGCACAGCCAGCAGGAATAATGACAGCTTCGCCAAGTTTTTGTACAAAAGTCCATGGTTCAACTCCTAGGAAAAAGATCCAAGCAAATAAAATTTATGATACACACATCAGGTGCATTGTTATCATCATTATATTATCGTAACTGAGATTCTTACCAAATTCCTCCTTCAATTTCCTTTTATGCTCTGAAGTTAAATAAAAAGTCTGATCATGGATAGGGCTGATTACCTAAAAATGGAAAAGAACGTATGGCTTAGATTCAACTTGGCAAACAATTTATACAGAACTTATACTAGCATTTCAATTACCTTTTCAATGACTTTGCAGTCAAGATGTCTAAATTCCCTTGAATGTTTTCTGAGATAAGCTTCAACCTGTGGGCTATCTTCTCTACGGAAAATGTCCCACAGAGCACCTCCATCAGAAAGATTTTCATCAGATCTCTGTGACTCGTGATCAATAATGCAGGAACTTCTATTTTTCCTTTTGTCCTTTTCAAGATCTAAATCGTTCGGCAGCTCACATTGATCTTCAGCTTGATATGATTCCTTCAACTTCTCAATTTTGGAGAGCTGACCCCGTGGAATGACCACTTCAGCAGTATGTGTCAAGACATTAACCTTGAGATAAAAAACATGTTAAACTTTGTTGCTTAAAACTTCAACGTGAATAATTGAGACAGTGGAGTTACATGACTGAACAGGAAATAGAGAATTTTGATTTTGATTTGGCAAGTGTTATATATGCATTTTTTACTGTACTAATAACATTTTAAGTCAATACTTGCCATGCAGATTAAAGTAAGAACTGCATTGTGTTAGACCCAATTAATTATTGGGTATAGAACACATTGGAAAACTATGTTAATTAGGTAATAGCCACGCATTATAAATTGTGCTGCATATCTCACTATGTAACTACTAACTATAATTGGTTAAGCACAGAGAATTGGCACATCACTTTTAATTTTCCATTATTCTAAACGTGGTATCAAACCATAGATGTTGCAAGAGGAAAAAAAGAGAAACCTAGTCATCATCACCACCTCATTATGGTGACAACAGAACAACCTCCAAGCATTAACCTTGTATGCATGTATGTGCATCTACCTCCAAACAATACAAGTATTCCGGTTTAGCATATAAGGCAAATATTTCCCATTCAAAAATGTATGGCAAAACTCAAATATACTAATGAAAACATCATCTCAATCAATTGAATTTCCAAACAACTTAGTTGGTTTAATAAGTTTTACCGCATCAGCCATATCATAGTGAAGTTTGGTGACAGAATCTCCTCTGCCTAATTCACTAGCAAAACCATATGCAATGTAGGTTTTTGGCCCCAGATCTGGCTTAAGGATCTTCTCAGGAAGCTTTGTAGCAAGGTTACGATGACCAACTTTTGGATCAGTATATTCATAAAATGGTAATGAACTCAAAAATTCAACACTATGACGAGGTAACCGTTCTTCAAAAAGGTTAGTAGGGGGCCAATCCTTGAGTTTGAGCATCTCAGGCCACATATTCCCGTGCATTCGCCCATCAGAATATCCTTTGAAAAATTGGTGGATAGTAATCTCAACCTGAAAAAAAGATAAGATATGATAAACATGGTCATATTAATTGAATCATAGACAAGAACAAGTACAAGGAAAAAGTAAAGATCATCAAGTCAAAATCCAAAAAATATGCAAGTAGGAGTTTTGGATGAATACCAACATGCAAAATGATGAATTTCCGCCAATGGTGAAAAATCTGATAAATAGTCATCCTTACAACAAAAATTTCCTACAAATTCACCTAATCTGCTCATCCAATCAGTTTTGGGAAAATCAATAATATATTTCCATGATTATCTATTAGATCAAAGCAAAAAGATGAAAATATATGCAAATTCAACACAAGGTGAATAATAATCAAACAATTTCCCACACTAGAATGCTTGATATTCTTAAAGGTCTACATAAGATGCCAACCTCGCCCCAATCCAAACAATCAATAACTTTGACAGCAAATTTCTCAGGAACATTGACGGATTGTGTCCTCTCACGAACAGCTCTAGCCATTACCATAGGTTCCCAACTCAGACCACAAGTGAGCTGAAGCACATTTCTGACAATTATTGGTTCACCTTTGGCCAAATGAAACTGGAAATGCTCAAGACCTTCCTCATTGATGCTGAAAACATCTGGGCAATATATGTAATTATCACCTGAATCTTCACGACAAGCTGCCTTCCTCAGACTTGTATTACTAGAATCTCTTGGAATGTCAGCATTGAAGCATGTACATTGACCAGACATCTCTAGAGGTGCCTTGTATGCATAGGACTGACAAATACCTTCAGCTTTCTCCTTCAAGTTGAGAAGCCAATCTTCAGGAAACATGCACTTAAGTTCCAACTCTGATTTACCACAACCACCAAAATCAGTAGGTGGACAAAGAATTGTGCCATCTTTATTGGCCTTCCAGTCCAATAAAGTAGGGAAATCTTCCATAATCTCTTCCGCCATTTTGGATTGAAGGTTTGGATCATTGCAATACCTTCTTCCACCTCCAGGTGTCTTGCCTTGGCGAAGCTCCCAACAACAGGCAAGGCAGAGATCATATAAACAGTTTGGACAACTTCTATGAAAATCAACAATAGATGCTCTGCAGAAATTGCTGACAAGAGAACAGATGATAAGCTAAAAACCCTAGGGAAAGTATTGAATCAAAAAGAAAAAGTACATTGATAGTTCAATTATAGCCAACTTCACAAACAAAAGAAAGGACATCAATCAACGCAATATATTTGCCTATTACCAAAGAAAACGTTCATTCATGGACAAATTTGCAGCTTGTACCTTTATGCCCTGGATTGGTAAGCCTGCACTTCACAATAATAATTTCAAAATACACTGCAAACCTGAATTGGGTAAATTTATAAATAACAGAATGGTACTTCAAAGCATGCCTTTTGTAGTGGCCTCGACCTCTTTCTCTGCCAATTGCTCCTGACATAGTCTTTCCAGAATTGGGATCGTATGATGTATTGCATGAAAACTGTGTTTGATTTTTTGCTCTACACTGATGGCTTCCCTTTCCATCTGAAGAGAAACAATAACTGCTTTGATGAATGAACAACTAAATCATAATTTCAAAACACTGGTGAAAAAAATCAACCTCTTTAACACCTATCATGCGCAAGCATGCTTTGCAGTTGCAGTTTTGACGACAAAAAGGGCATTTGTTGGCCATTTCCTCCTCCGAAAGATGTGAATACCTACGTCCAATATGAAATTTGAAAAAACGCACTAGTCAAATCCGGTACTCTGGAAAACATAAGATGCATTTATCTAACACAAACGTGAGTACCAATTCTTGATGCAGCGCTCACAATAACGCTTGGACTTGCAGTTGGAACAACGGACAATTCTGAGATCACTCCTTTGACACTGATGGCACATGGTGGCATTCTCCCCAAAAACTTTCTCTCTTTTGAAGCCCTGGTTGAAGGAAACCAAACCAAACAACGGCAACGTAGATGTGAATACAAAAGTTATCATGGAGTAACCACAAATAGAACGTAAAGGAAGGAAAACTATAATTTTAGAGCATGGACTATCCGTCCTCCCACAACCTTTACAGTTGACTTTTGTTTCTTTGCCGTTCGGACATCAGCGCAGAAAGCCTCGGTCTTCGCCCCCTTTCTACCCACCTTTCTCTAATGAGTTACAGCCGAACGACAAAAGAAGAATGTCAAACAGTAAACAAAGACACAAAAGCAAAAACGAAAAAAGAAATAATAATAACAAAAAAAACACCAACCCGAGGAAGCCTCATCGCCGCTGGATCGCCGGCCAGCGCCTCCATCGTCTTGTTTCTGGTTCCTCGCGAGGCGGTGGTGCCGATCGCGGGAGAGATGCAGGACGAAGACACCGTCCTGCAGGAACGAGGACGAAGCGGTGGTCGTGGCACGGCCTCGGCTTGGTGCTTCCTCTTCCTGGCCATCGCGAGTGCGCGCGCGCGCGCGCGTGTGAGGATGGAAGGAGGAAATGTGAGGGAGGGCGAGGGTTGGAGACGGAGGTGATGGGAGTCCGTGGGCGGGGCGGGAAGAAGAAGACTGTGGGCGGGAAAAGAGAGGGTTCGTTCTCTAATGCTCTGTCCTTGCAGTCGAACGAAAAGGTTTGAATTTTCGTGTTTGTGAGGTGAAGTGAGGTGGATTTATGTTTTTAAAAAATCCGTAGATCTTACCTCATTTCTAACTTCAAATTACTGAAAGGAACTTTCTCTTTTTTATTTTAAAATAAGCAAAAAATTTATATATTTTCATTTTATGATTTCACGTATCTCCTGATCTCCCACGAGATAACTTTTAGGAGTTGATTAATTTAGATCGAGAAATTTGTTAAAAATATTTAATTTCAAGTAGAAATTGTGTTTTAAACGTACTATTCGTACATTTATAACTATTTTTTTATTATATATTATAACGTTCTATGGTATTATTTGTTAAATAACTTTACGTTATTTATTATTCATTAAATATGATAATTCTTTTAAAAAATATTATCGTTACATTATTATAATAAATATTATTTATTATTATTTTTACATATTTTATTTATTATTCGTTACAATTTTCAAAAAAACATTATCATCACCTTATTATAATAAATATTATTTATTATTTTTTATATTTTATTTATTATTTATCACAACTTTAAAAAATACTATTATCACTTTTTATCATAAATCATATAATTTTTTAAAAATCGTAAAACTCATCCCATATTAAAAAAAGCCCAAACAAATACAACTTATATTTTTTTTTGAAAGATTGGCTCCATTTTCTTTAGTTTATTTTAACTTCAATAGGGTGTTTGTGATATTTAGAAATTAAAAATTTTAATTTTAATTTATCGTTAAATTATTAAAAATATGAAAATGAAAAAATTTACAAGACCATTTGTATACATGAAAATTTATATTTAATTTTTAAAAATTAAATATAATTTAAATTTTTAATATTTCAAATAAAAAAAATTTAAATTTTATTCAAAAGACACAAACTCCTCGTAAAATTACTTTTAACATTATTATTATTATATAAATTTAAATATATAAACTTTTATTACGTAATTCTAATTTTATTTATAAAATTAATTATAATTATAATAACTTTTAAAGTTAAAAAAAAAAATCTTCGGAAACATCTTATATTTGATAACAACAATAATATCAATATCAATATTATTATTATTATTATTATTATTATCTAAATTCAAAAATATTATTTCATCGTTACGAATATATCAGTTCTTCCCCATCTCATGAGCGGGAAATAACTCCGCCCGCCACGGAGCTCACCTTCGCAACCATGGAGACCGCCACAGTCGCCTCGGAAACCTCCATCCGCCGCACCGTGAGCTCTTGACCCCGTAGTTTTTTTCCACTTCTTCCACTATTTTCTGTCGCTATTTTGGTTCGTGGATTCCGATTTGCCTTGTCCTGGTGGTGGAATCGCAGAAGCGTGGTAGGGTTTCGGAGCCGAGCAAATCGAGTGGGTCTACTGCCGCAGGGAAAGAGGAGGAGGAGGAGCATGGGTTTGGTAGTCCTCTGACCCAGCTAAACGAGGAAAATGGATCCGACGAAGAGGACGAGACCGAAGAGCCCGCTCCCCGGCGTAAAAGGAAGCGTGTGGTTGCTGGTGCAGCTGCCAGGATGCTGGAGGAGGGGTACAGTTTGTTCGGTGCGTACGACATTTACCTCTGAACAGTTTATTTATTTTCCTGGTTTGTGCGAGTTTACGGTTTACATAGAGCATGTTAGCGTATTGGGTTATTTGAATGTACAACGGGCCTCATTGTGGTAACCGAACTTCACCTAAAGTACCAGATAAGATGGTACATGGATTGAAACTACAGTTTAGCGCGGACTTGAAATAGAGGACTATTAGTGTTGGAAGGTCCATTTTGAGGCTAGGTGTTTTATTCCTCGTAACAACACATGGATGCTGAACCGTTTGATCTTACGTCAAGTCATTTACTGGGTATTGTGTTGCTTTCGAATGCTACATTTCTTTGCCTGATGCAGATGTTATAAAGAACAATGGAAAGCTGGTTCCAGTTGTTGCCAAACAGTTGGTTGAGCGATATGAGAAGGAGCCAAAATCTGCAATGGCTGACCTTCTAATGACGCTCTTTGAGGTGACATTCTTTGATCCTTTTGATTTACAATGTTAATAGCTTTTTATATCTGATTTGGTTGGTTGTTGCAAATGGAGATAGTCTTGTGGAGCAAGACATAAACTTGATGCCGAATCTGTTGATGAGGTTGATGTTGATGACGTGGTGCTTGCACTCGTGAATCTTGCCAGGAATGTAAGCTTATGTCAATTGAGCTTCTAAGGTGTTTTCCTTCTTTTAAGGACCGCCTATTTTGCATGTGATCTAGAGTTATTTCTAAGATTTTTCTACCTAATTGCTTGTGTATTCAGGGGGTGGTAGAAGATCACTGTTCTTCAAAACGAAAGGAGCTGAAAAACCTTAAGGAAAATCTTATTGTCTTTTGGGACAATCTGGTCCTTGAGTGTCAGAATGGACCATTGTTTGACAAAGTTTTACTTGAAAAATGCACAGATTATATAATTGCAATGTCATGGTAAGTGTTCAGAATCCTTTCTGCATGTTAATGCATAACCCACACAACTATATACTTGTTATATTGTTTTTTTTTTCACTTGTTATATACTTGTTAATTTTTTTGAAGATGAATAGGGCATATAAAAATTTTATTTTGTTGTTACTAATATGGGCTATGGGCTACCTAATAAATATTTTTTTTGAGTAGGTAATAAATATTTTATTTTATGTGGCATACCCAATAAATTTTTTATTTTGTAATCCATTATTAAACTAATTTTTTATTACTAATATGGTCTATCTACTATTGCAGCTATCAATTTACAAAAGTTGATGAATTGGTGCTTTATATGATTTACTTGTTGATGAACCATCAATGGTTGAGCATGCTATTGGTGAACTAGTTTATGATACTTCATAACATTTGTACGTCACAATCAGATCACCTAATTCATTTTTATTTTGTTCTTTACATGTAAGTAATAATATGTATAATAAGTTGATGTCCATCAACATTTGGGCGGGGGAAGGGGGGGTTTGTGTGCATGGAGTTTGTGAGAAATGAAATGGTGGGAATTTAATTCCCATCGTCAAACCATTTAGGCCTATTTGTGCCCATGGAATTTATAAGAATTCAATTCCCATTAATTTGGTTGTCTATGGCTGTAAAATTCATGGGAAATCAATACCCATTGGAATTGATATAAAAGGGGGTATGAGAATTGAGTAACACCCCTTAGTCAACATTCAAGGGAGATTCTCATCCTTCCTTAACTAATAGGAATTGAGTAATGCCTGACTCCTTGTTGTCCCACACTAGAGCTTTCGTTGTTGTGCTTGTCCACCTCCAACGCACATTCTGCTCTTGTAAGTGATGCACCTCTCCTTTCACCTTTGACGTGCTTTTTGCTCTCTCAGTTGACATGTCTCTACCTTCACCTTTGATGTGCATCTCCCTTCGCCTCAAACGCTCCTTTCCCTCTCAAAGCCTGTCGTTGCCTCTCCTCACTCAACGTTTAGGTGCCCTAAATTAGCCTTCAGGGCCCATTTCGTGTTCGCCTGACCTTTGCAGCCCTCTCTTGCTCCTCACTCTTGAGTTTTTGTTGTCGCACTTGTCCACCTCTAACACCCATTTCCCTATTGTGGCCAATGTGCTTCTCCCTTCACCTTCGACACATATCTCCCTTTGCCTCTGACATGCCTTTCCCTCTCTCAGCATGTTGTTGCCTCTCCCTCCCCTAACCTATCATCGTATCTCCTTATTAGACCTTTGGATGCCCTAAATCAACCTTATACCCTTATGCAAGCTTTAGTTCATCGCACATCATTGTCGTCAGTAGGTAGGCATCCATCCATTGACGTTTGGGTGCCCTAGATCTTAAAGTCGAAGAGGTTTGTTGGCATAAGCTTCAGTGCATCACACATTGCCATTGTTAGTCCATCGACATCCATTTCCTTAATTTGTCAATTTTACCTTCTCTAATCGGTGTCTGTCTGTCTCCTTTGTAATTGAAAATTTTGATGTTGAAAAAATCATCCATGTATGTGAAATGTGACATTTTTGATGTTGAAAATATCATCCATCTTGTTTGGAATTGGAATTTGAATTATCCTATATATTAATTTAATTAATAACAATATTTTCATTCAAAATAGTAGGAAATTATTCAATTACATCTTATCATTTTTGTCAATTCCTAAAACTGCACAAATGCCAAGAAGGTAGTTGGATGAAGGAGAAGGGAGAAGAAAAAAAAGAAATAAAATAAGGTTGTATAAATAAAAAATTAAGGAAATATTAAATTTTTAGGTTGCAAAAACAAATAATAATTTTTTATTAAAGTATTTATTTTTAGCATAATAATAATATTTATTAAAATTATAAGGTTAATCATCTTAATATCCAAAATTATTTACTTTCTAAAATTTTAATTCTTGTGAATTCCTATACTTGCATAAACACCTAAAATTTCGTTTATGTTAGATTTCATGTCATTTTTGTCACCTTATTGTGAATTCGTTTCCTGTTTTTTCCATTTTTGTCAAGAATTGAATTTCCATCATTTCTAAGTGTACAAATGCACCCTCAAAGGAAAAGGAAAGTCATTTCTTAAATTCCCGCTATTTCTTGTCCTGCATTAAAATATTTTGTTATAAACTTCTCCTCATTGGCACATTCATTGTCTAATTTTTGTGTTACATGTATCTCAGCACTCCTCCAAGAGTTTACCGTCAGATGGCCTCCCTTGTGGGTCTTCAGCTTGTTACATCAGTTATAGCTGTTGCAAAAACACTATGTGGACAAAGAGATACTACACAAAGGCAGCTGAATGCTGAAAAGAAGAAAAAGAATGATGGTTCTCGTGTAGAGTCTCTCACCAAAAGATTGTCATTGACCCATGAAAAGATAACTGCTGCCGAGGAGATAATGCGCAAAATATTTACAGGGTAAGCAAGCTTTATATGAAAAGCTGCACCTTACATTTTTTTTCAGTCTCTTTCTCTGAAACAGTCCATGCCTGATTTGAATTTTGAAGTCATTCAAGCAGCCATTTCATACCAATAAGAAGGCAAATGCTTGTTGATGGTTTACAAGTGTGTTGAGTATGTTATCTGATTTTTTGTTGATGATATCCATGCCTTTCTAAGCAGCAAGGTCACTTTCTTTCAGATTATTTATGCATCGCTACCGAGATGTTGATCCTGACATCCGAGCATTTTGCATTAAGGCTTTGGGTGTTTGGATTGTCTCATATCCATCACTTTTTTTGCAAGATTCTTATTTAAAGTATCTTGGGTGGACACTAAATGACAAAGTAACTATTATTCACTTCCATATTGTTATTTTGTTCTTTATTTGGTTTAACTTCTGACAATGTTTCTCTCCTGTTTGATCATGTAGAGTGCTGGTGTGAGAAAGACTTCAATATTAGCTTTGCAAGCTCTTTACGAGGTTGAGGATAATGTTCCTTCACTTAGTCTTTTTACTGAAAGGTTTTCTGCAAGAATGATTGAACTTGCTGATGATATTGATATTTCTGCGGCAGTTTCAGCTATAGGACTTCTAAAACAACTACTAAGGTCGGTATGTTGTCCTTTCTAGTTTTCCTGTTGATATGATTGACTAATCTTTATCTCATTGTTTTCTAATGTGGCTTACCTATTATTGCAGGCATCAGCTTATAGCAGATGATGAATTAGGTGCTTTATATGATTTACTTATTGATGGGCCATCATTGATTAGGCATGCTATAGGTGAACTAGTTTATGATCACTTGATAGCTCAAAATGCTGGTAGCTCACAATCAGGATCACGAGGTTTTCAGCTTTCTCTTCTTCAGGAATGACATACTATTTTCAGAATTTGATTTTAATTATCTACTAATGATTATGTTAGGAGATGATGAGTCATCTGAGGTCCACTTGAGAAGAATGCTACAGATACTTGGAGAATTTCCTAATGATCCAATCCTAAGTTCATATGTGATCGATGATGTTTGGGATGACATGAAAGCTATGAAAGTAATCCTTTGCTCATGGCATCATCTTTTTTTCTTCTTCATGATATTCAACATCCATTGGACTATTATTCATTTTCATGCTTATAATACCATTTGTTGAGAAGTAAGAACCAACTTTTCATTGATTGCATCTACGACTCCATACATTTGTTTCAGGACTGGAAGTGTATTATTTCTATGCTTCTTGATGAAAAGGCATCAGATGAGCTTGCTGCTGTTGATGCAACTAATCTTATAAGAGTGCTTCATGCATCTGCTAAAAAGTCCATTGGGGAAAGGATTGTCCCGGCTACAGATAATCGAAAACAGTACCACAGTAAAGCTCAAAAGGTATGATAAATTTTTTGCAAATCCTGATAAACATGTACCAAATGTACAGGAAACCTAAAAAGCACACATCCTTCCAAACATGCACAACATTTGCATTTGACATATGTTAGACACATGGTTAGGATTCTCTAGGATTCATTTCAGATATGCCATATGATGTAAGGAAATTTATTGGCAAAGAACTATTTAGTTTCACTTTGAATTCATGGATTCATTGGGGATACAATAGGGATTTGATGGGATACATTTTTTGGTTATGCATAATTAAAATGTTATAAATAAGCTCTTGTTGCTTTTTAATGCATGTTACATTATTGTGTCATGTTTGGTATGACTTGTATGCTTATTTTAAATTTTTAAATACTTACATTTAAATACCCTGACTCAAATCCTGAATTTTAGAAAACAATTGAAACCCTGAATCCCTATCATGACATCTGAATACTTTGATTGGTATTGGTTCTTCTTGGTTGACGATTGAAGTGCGAGTTTGATTTTACCAGGCAGTAAGAGCTTGTTGCCTACTGTAACCTGTTTTTTGATATAGATTGCTTGTTGCACGCTTCTGAACTGCCATCATAATGAGTGAACGGGAAACAAGTGTAGCATGGGATAAAACCTGTTTTCCTTAGAACTTGTAGTTTGTACCTTTGTTTTAGATGCCTACTTTTCCCACTTGGTTGGAAACTTTATGAAATGGGTGATCAGAAAGGGTAACCAGAACAAATATTTCAATAGTTGCATGGAGAATGGCTATACAAACACAATTTATTATAGTTTTCAACCAAAATGTATTCAACTTTAATTTGTAATTAGCAGTCAAGGTCTTGCTATTAACACTTGGGCTGATAACATCAACCATTCCGGACTGTTTTGCTTCTTTTTTATGGTTCTCATAGGCATAGTCCCTGGAGGAAATCTTTGCTACTGTTGCAAAATTCAAAAACAATATTCCTTTGATGGTGGTTTTGCTAGTGTGTCATCATTATATAGGTGATGTCTTAATTATATGCGTTATTAGATATTAATATATTAAGTATCACCTTAAGGTCCATATACAAATATGTAATCTTCTCATATCAATAAATAATTTATTTTCTTTCCCTAACTTCACAAGATGGAGAAATGATGTTGCTTAGATCTCTCAGTTGTGTGTGGATTTTTTTCTATGGAGGTCTTGGTGACCATGCATTTAATTGTCATTTTTATTGCTAATAATCAAGAATTTTGCAAACACATCAAATATATTGAGGTAGATTGTCAATATATGAGCTGACGTTAGGACTTGCATAATTACTTGAACCCAATCTTCAGATTAACTAGTAGATATATTTACCAAATGTTTGGATGTTGATTTAGCTCTTCATCATTTATATGGACCCTGCCATCATTTATTTGGATATGACACTAGCATTCATTCATAAATGTGTGCTCCTTGTCAGTAAACAATTTATTTTCTTTCTCTAATCTCACACATAAAATAGAAAAAGGAGTATGTTGGCAATTATTTCCCTTTTCATGTGAGGATCAAAGCATTTTACAAACTCCGTTCTACACTAGTGGTTTTGAAGAACCCAAACTCCTTTCATACGAAAGATCATAGAATGAATACCATCTTTAGTAATCTAAATATCCTCCCTAGTAAAGACTCTTTGGTATTGCGAATTGAATTTCCAAATTTGTTTATATTTACATGAAACCCTATCAATTGAAGTTAAATTATGCAATATCTACTACTTGCAGTTGGAGCATCAAAACTTTGTCATTTAGCTTACTTCTGGTTTCCCCATGAAAGGAATGAACCGATAAAAGATAATGGATTGTTTACCTTTTTTTTGAAACTCAATGATTGTGTTGCTGAAAGCCGAACAATTGAAGAAAAAAAATCATGCACTGATATATTTACAAAGTTGATCCTTATAGCAGCCTGGGCCGTAGTGTTTATTCTTCATGTGCAATTAGCTTTAGTTGTTTTTTTCAACATTTATATATTCATGTATTATATTATTATATTGCAGAATTGTCTGTCAAAACACATCATTATTTTGCAAAGCAATTTGCAATAAGAAATCATTGTGATGTGGTATCCCTTTATCCTATTTTCCCAACTCCTAGTGTTAGCAACTTTTACTGTAACTCTAGTAAATTGAAAATTGTCGTTGATGGATGTATTTTTAATTTTGTGTTTTCTGTAAAAGGGTCTGTCCTGTACATGACCAAAGTTACCCGGAGCCCAAATATTCCTTGTTATATGTTAGACTACGGTTGGTTGTTCACGCAACATTAGCAGTTTATTTTGTCTTCAGATGACCCAGATTTCTTTTTTCCAGGAAATGTTTGACATCAATAAACGTGAATTAACTGCTGCTTTGCTAAAGAGCTATCCACAACTTTTACGTAAATATGCTGCAGACAAAGCAAAAGTATCCCCTTTGATTGAGATCATTGTGGTTCTAAAGCTTGAGCTTTATTCTTTTAAGAGACAGGAACAGGTATATCATGTGTTTCACATATGTGATGCTTAGAATATATATTCATTAGTGTTGTAAAAAATGGACAATATACAGAATGAAAGAAATTTTTTTTTTGAAAATTGGGGTTTAAGGGAGTGCTTTTTGAAAAACTGGTATAAATAAAAAATGAATAAATTTAAATATATTCGCAAACATACAAGCATTAGATTCATTAAAATAGTTGAATAAACTAACATATTATTCAATTACATGTAATACAATTTCAAAAATATATTTTTTCATGTGTAATTGTCACTTGAGAATAAATACTTAAACTTGAAACATAAATATATTAAAAAGTACATTAAAGCTATACACAACAATATAAGTATCATAACAGTGAAATTAAAAACTTGTTAAATTTTATGAATAAATGTAATCTGGGGTTAAGTTAGGGTTAATCACAAGGTTATTAAGGTGGCAAGGTGCCCAAGTGTTAGCCTTAGATACCTTGAGTGCCTAGGTGCCCATATTAATATATATTTTATTTTAAAATATGCATATGTATGGTTATTTATATTTTTTATGCATGTTAATAATTAAAATACATAAATAAATAGTGTAAAATAACTTATAAAAATGTGTAAACAACAAACACATCAATATGATGTTTAAAAGTCACAACTTATAAATTAACCTATGATAAAGGTTAGCAAACAGTAACAAAATAAGATATACAAGGTCCAAATGATACTAAAATAAAAAGATCTTTGTTAGAAAACATTAAAAACTTCCTTACATATTGTTAGATATTTCTTGAATCTCTAATCAGACCCAACAAAGATCTGGTTAAATCTTACAAGGAATCAGGCATAGCTAGGTGTTGCCCAACAAATGCCTGGGCACCTAGACAAACACCTTAACAATTATCATACTTATGGGTTTAGTCCCACATTGTTTTGTCATGTAATAGTTATCGCCATGCAACTTCTATATATAGAGATCTATTATTATTCAATGAATTCAGTCAACTCTTCCACCTATTCTCGTTTCTACTTTTAGATGACTCAAAGTGTGAAATCTAAAAAATGAAAAAGTGGCCATTTAAATGGTCAAAAAAGTCTATTTTCCAGAAAATAGGGGAAATGTGTCCGTTTAAATGGAAAAGACTATTTTCCAAACTGTTTTCCCCCTTTGTCTAAAAAACGAAAAGCATTGTGATGCAAACAACGTTTAAGAATCATTTAAATGGCTGTTTTCTCCAATTTTTTAGAACATTGGATTTATTCCTTGGATGACTTAAGTTGATCAGGATTGTTTCCTTCCCCTGCCAGAACTTCAAAGCAGTCATTGAACTCATCTGTGATGCCTTCTTCAAACATGGTGATAAAGATGCAATGAGGTCATGTATGAAGGCATTAACATTTTGTACGACTGATAGTCATGCTGACCTTCAAGATTTTGCTCAAAACAAATTAAAAGAACTTGAGGACAAGCTCATAATTAAGCTCAAGTCTGCCATGAAAGAAGTGAATGTATGCTCACCATCTATTTGATGCTTACGTAATTATGTGTTCAGTTCTGCTAAAAAAGGATGATTACATGCATTGTGTATTTTGAAATTCCAGATGGGAAATGATGAGTACTCCCTTCTTGTAAATCTTAAGCGAATGTACGAACTGCAACTAACAAAGAATGTTCCAATTGATGGCATATATGAAGATATGGCCAGAATCTTGAAAGGCTTAAATCATTTGGAAGATGAGGTGGGTAGTCAAATAATGGTAGAGAGACCTTTTCAATGGCTTTCCATGGTTTATATTCTTCTGATAGTATCCTCTACTATTTTGCAGGTGCTATGCTTTCTACTTTTAAACATGTACATGCATGTAGCATGGTGTTTGCAATCTATTAATTTTGACAATCCCAATGAAGCATCTGTATCTGCTACAGTGTCTAAAAGAAATATTTTGTTCGAGAGATTAGAGTACTTTTTAGATTTGCTTCAATCTAGAAAGGAGAGGAAACATAGAAATACACTTGCTTCTCGAGTAAGTGATTTCTGCCTTTCCCTTTTCATCATATCTTGGAATTGAGATGGTCATTTACCTTGGTCTATAGGTTTTTCTCTTATAGGTTTTACTTCCCATGCAGGTGTGTCTCATACTTGCAGAAATGTGGTGCCTGTTCAAAAAATCAAAATACTCTTCGTCCAACATGGAAGCCTTAGGATATTATCCTGACATGCCTATGGTTGAAAAGTTTTGGATGCTTTGTGAGCGGCAACTCAGCGAGTCAGGTTCTTTTTATGTACAAGTGTTTCTATTATGATGCCAACTTTATATTTTTTCTTGAATTTAATATTATTATGATCCTTACAGATGAGACTGATGATGAAGATGAAAATGAAGAATATGTAGAAGAAACAAATAGGGATGCGGTAATGATTGCTTCAGCAAAGCTTGTGGCATTGAATGTTATATCAAAGGTAGATTTAGACAACAATCTAAGCCATAATCCCACTATGTATGGTTGGTCACATGAATCGTTTTCTTTCATATATTTCTATCAATTGTGAAATCTTTAGTTAAATTATATAATTTTAATTTTTTTCACAATTTCTAGGTAGTTTCAGATTTTCATCTACTTCTTTTAGTTTCTTTTGCACTAATTGATTCTCCTCTTTTAATCAGTAACTTCTTTGTTTCTTAAGGATATGATCAAATCTTCTAAGTAAATTTTCTCTCATTTTCAATTGGTGCAACTCCTACTTTATTCCTAATATTTTTTTTTTTTAGCCTATACCTTGCATTCATCAAGTATACATATTTTAGCAACACTAACTTTTTTGACATGGTTATGTTTTTTACAACCCAATGTTTTGAGTTATAAAGTATAACATGGTGAATGGTAGTTTTATAGAATTTTCTTTTTAATTTTAAAGGTATTTTCTTATCACATAGTTCTTTAAAAACATTTTTATGCTTTAGCCATTCTACTTTAATCCTAGAGAGAGAGAGAGAGAGAGAGAGAGAAGAAAAATGGTAGAAAAAAAGAAAATAAAAGAAAATACAATTTTTTTTTAATACTTCATTAAAAATCATCCAATTACTTTTGAGGTTTATGGAACACCTCTAGTTAAAAATTCACACTACTTTCTTTTGGGGTTTGTGAAATCCTTTAAATTAACAATCTACATTAATTTTCTCTTATTGGATAATTGATAATAATTGTATTTTAGAAGTATGTGTGTAAGTTTCTTAATATATTTACTTACATAGCATTGTTACTACTTTTAAATTTCTATCTATTAGTGTTGAGGTATAAATACTAGGGCTTATATTGGTCCCACATTGGTTTAGTCCCACATTGGTAAGTGTCATGTTTATGAATGATATCCATCTTCTACCTATTTCTTCTTTCTTGACATAAACAATTTTATATTATTGTCAATTCTCTGTGATTGATCTTTCCTTAGTCATGGTATTGATTCTATATCGCATCATGGTATTATTCTTGCTGCTTGATGTCTATGAGGCTATTGTTCTATTTTCACCATCTTTAGTTACACGCTCATTTTTTTGTTTGTTTTAGTTTTACAATGAAGTACATGATGATCATCTCTCTTCTCTTTGCTTCCACTTATTCTGTTATTCACTTGGATCATCTAGTTACAAAGTAAATAATTACTCAACCAGAATTTAAAGGAACATATTTGGTGTATGCCACTAGGATTACATTTGTTTACTGATGCTAATTGTGGAAGCTATACAGGAGTATCTTGGTCCAGAGATCATCTCGCATTTTGTAATGCATGGAGCAGGTGTTGCTGAGATAATCAAGCATTTAATTACTGTTCTAAAGAAAATTTCCAGTGACGATATCCCCGGGATTTTTCTAGAGGCACTCAAACGGGTATGAACCTACCTTTATATGAGAGTAGATTTTTGTTAAGACAATTCTATGCCAGCATTTTGGCTTGTGGATTTGTTGTGTTGTAATTGTATAGGTGCAGTTAGGTATGAGCCTACATTATTATCTCCCTGAACATGGTTTTGGTAAAATCAAGTCTATGTTGGTATTTTTGGCTTGTAAACATTTGTTGTAGATATGTAAAAATGGATATTTTTCAATCACTTGTCTATTTGAAATTTTTAAAAAATTTGGTGGTTCCCATTGAAAAAAGAATTAGGCTTCATTTGGTACAACTCTCATTTTAACCAAAAATCACTTCCAATGTAATGATGATGTGGGAGATTCTCAAAGTAGTTTCATCCTATTCCATTTTGTGGACGAAATTTTTCCCTGTTTGATACAATAAGTGTTTTTTCCTACTCCTAGAGTTGAAAAAGCTGCTACCAAACGAAGCCTTAGTTTATTCATACCATAGTTAGGACTTTTTATCAATGTTTATGCTAGAGTTTAAGTATTAGGGTTTCCAATGTAAGTAAGTTTAGTCCCACATTAGTTAGTGTTGTTTGTCATGGGTTTTGTAACTTCTATATAAATAGGTGTAATCTTTATTAGTAATACAATAACATATCTTCCACCAAATTCGACTTAGTATTAGAGCATAGGTTTTAAGAGTCTCATCTAGAAAAAAACCTTAGGTGAGAAGGGGGAATGTAGCTATCACCCTCCTCCCTCCCACCCCACATTGACGCTCCTCTCTCCCCACCTTCTCTGTTTTACCATAGCTCCCATCTGTTTGCACATTGTGTCTACCTGCTTGTGTGCTTGCCTACAACCCGCCACCTTCTTGTGGCCTTTCCAGAGGTCATCCTGTTGCTGCCTCTTTATGCAATTGTCGGGCATCAACATTTCCTTCTTGCGTGTGATTGAGGATAAGTGACCTCTTTTGAGTTGTTGTCAAGCAACAACTACTTTTCCAGTGCCGTCTTCAACACTCGACCGATGAGGTAAAGGCATCTCTGTCTGTTCTGCTCACAACTTCCTCCTCCTTGCAGTCCCCCCCCCCCCACCCCTTTGGGTCATCCTCTCCTTTGCTCTCCTCTGTTGCACTGTTGCTTTGGGTCATCCTCTCCTTTGCTCTCCTCTGTTGCACTGTTGCTTTGGGTCATCCTCTCCTTTGCTCTCCTCTGTTGCACTGTTGCTTTGGGTCACCCATTAAGGTTGTAGATAGGGAAAAAGGAGGAAAGAAGAAGACAAGGATGAAGAAAAGAAGGGAGAGGGAGAAAAGAAAAAATAAAATAAAATAAAGGAATAAAAAAATTGACAGAATTTTTTTTTTAATATCCTATTATCTATCATCCAATATTTTCTCTTTTAGGCTTTGTCTAATACTTCATCTTAAAAATCTACATTACTTTGAGGTTTATGGAATACCTTACATTTAAAATCCATATTATTTTGAGATTTGTGGAACACCTCTTATTAACAATCCACATTAAATTTCTTTTATTGGATGATTGATAAAATTTATATTTATAAAAGCATATGTGTAAGTCTTTAGGTATTTTACTTACACAATATTACTAAAATTTTTGTCTATCATGTATCTCTTTTGTTTATCCTATTATGTACAAGTCTATTGCAAGTTGGATGCTCTAACTTGATGGAGTGTTAAGTATTACGGTTTCCAATGTAAGTGAGTTTAGTTTTACATTGGTTAGTGTTGTTTGTCACGACTCTTGTAACTTCTATATAAAGAAGTGTAATCTTTGTTAATAATATACAACCCAACATTATCTTCTACTAATTTCTACTGTTTACACATACACACGTAGGCCCAAACACATAGCTACACCCACACACACACACATGCATAGGCACACACACACATTCACACGTACACGCACACACACCCAGACACACATAGGCACACACACCCAGACACAATAAAACACATAGCACATATGCATACACATACACACATGCACAAACAGAGACATACACATACATGCATAGGCATAGGCACAATACAAGCACACAGAGAGGTGTGCACGCACACAGACACCACACACACAGTGACACAGGCAGACCCACACTCACCCATCCAATCACATCTAAAATATATACATTAGTATCATTGCAATTCATACATTGATGTTACCTTAAGAATATTTATGTATTTCAATGTTATTTAGAAAATAATAGAGTTAAAAATATACCCAATTAATATTAAATATTTATAATATATAATATACACATAAAAAATAGATATTTATATGGGTGCTTAGGTGCCTTAACAAGTATGAGTCATACGTAATATCTCTATTTCATTAAAGGTTAATGTTTTTCAACAATCAATATGTGGCAGAGTGTATGAATAAATGGATCTTTATATGAATGCTGGGGTTAGGATAAGTTAGGGTTTTATTTATGTGGTTGACCTCATGTAATGAAATTGTGGCTCAGATTGTTATTGTTCTTGTAGTACATTACTTGTCTTGTATGTGTTCTCAATGAATGGTCTCTATATATAATGATATTATCTTGTTTAATAGATCATCCTATTTCCACAATTATTGTCTTCACATAGCATCACAATTATTGTTCTCTCATCATCATCTTCCTCTCAAATCCTAATGGTCTTCCCCCCAAGCCCTAGCACCCACCATCAGTACCTACATTTGCCATCACCATCACTATTTGGAAGCCATATCTGCCACCACAGCCTACTGCACCTCAGTTGATGTTGATGTCATCCACCACAGCAGGTCACAAACCCTAGTTTGTTGCTGCTACCATCACTATCCATTGTTGCTACACGAAGTTAACTTATTCTCTTACTCTTTTCCCGTGATAGGGGTGAGAAGGGCATTTTAAGCTATTCATTAACTTCTTTCTTCGTTCCTACATTGAGAATGGTAATATTTTTGAAATCTTATTTGATTTGGATATTTTATGATTTCTTTCAACTGTAAATGGAGGGCTTTGATGGTTTAGACATTTGGGATGGTGTTTTAAAATCCATCTTTTTCTTAGAACTGTCTTTAGTTTTTGGTCCAAAAGTTGTCTACTTCAGTGTTTTAATCATCACAAACTTTTTCTTCTTGTTCTTGGTCTGCGCAAAGTTACTCACTCTACCTATATGTTCTTTATGTTAGGCATATAGGCGGCACATGCTGGATCTTTCTGCAGACAATGATTCCTTAGCAAGCAAGTCCTTTTCAGAATGCAAGGATTTGGCTGCTCGTCTTTCGGCAAATTTTGTTGGGGCAGCACGAAAGAAACATAAATCACACATTCTACAAATAGTCAATGATGGCATTTCATTTGCATTCTTGGATATTCCCAAGCAGTTATCCTTTCTGGAGGGAGCTGTCCTTCCATTTTTGTCTAAGCTTCCCGGTTTGGATGCAATAGAGATGTAAGAGTAATCTCTTCCATCGTCCATGTTGTAAGTGAAATGTATTATTGTCTCTGTTTTGATGCTCATTCTCGTTCTTCATGCTGGTAGTTTGAAAGATGTCCAGAAGAGATCAGACAATATCAACACAGATGAGGATCCAAGTGGCTGGCGACCATATCATACATTTGTAGAACACTTGCGTGAGAAATATGCAAAGAATGATGGCAATCAAGGTAGCTAGTGGCACAGAAATGAAAGTGCATTGCTTTTCTTCACAATATCATTTCTTCAGCAATTCTTGGCATCATTTTAGATTACTTGGATTTTTGTCATTTGCAAGGGTTTGACTAATCAAATTATAACAATCATAAGAAATTGTTTGTTATGTTTCATATCTGAGACTTAGTTGACCTAAATATTTGTTTAGACGACAAGGATGCAAATGTCCCAAGGCGTCGTGGTCGACCAAGGAAGGTAAAAAATCTTGAAGGTAGAAAACTGTTTGAAGGACATGATTCTAGTGAAGAGGATTCCATCAGTAGATCAGATGAAAGTGATCATGATGACGACAACGAAGTGGACCTGCCTTTGATACATACTTTTAGGTCTTCTGCCTCCAAGCTCCGGACAATGAATGCTCTGCAGCAGGAAAAGGAAGGCAAGCTAGGAACATCAGGTATACTAATTTTTTTAAAGGATACGACTTTTTTATAGCCACGAGGATAGAAAGCTAACATTTTATAGTAGATATCTTTTGTTTAAACAGTGAGAGTTGGTTCAAAAACTTGGCACTGTTATTGGAATCAAGTGTAGCACTTAAAATGTGATGGTTGTTCTGTGGTTGAGCAATAGGCTAGTTTATTCAGAGTGAATCACTAGTTGGTACCCTGAGTCCTGAGTGGTGCATAGCCATATCTGTATTGAAATAGAAGTAGAACGAGTTGAGTATTCATGTGACAAGAGGGTTTGTTTATCACTGGCATATATAATGTCTATGAAGTTTTAAAAATAGGCTGTGTTAATATATTATTTTTTCTATTGATTGGTGTTCGAAAATTTTTGAGATAATCTTCACACGTGAATCTGCTTTTATAGGTTCTCACACATGTACGTTTAATCTTGCAGGTGATAATTAGTTGAGGCACCTTTTATCCGACAGAACATGTTCAAGTGCCATGGGTGATTACCAAGTGACAATCCTAGTGGAAGTTAAACATGTCACACTATCTATGGTGTAAGAATTTCGGATGTGCATTAAACCTGTTCGACCAAGTAAGTGAATTTGTTCATAGTCAGCTTGCTTCATTGTAAATGAGTCCTTGCTTGTCGTAAACTGTTCTCTTGCATTCTCGGCTCCTTTAAAACGTTCATTTTCGTATGTTTATACATTTTTCGTATGTTTCAGAAAGAGCAGGAGGATTGCAATGCACAATGGGGTTATCACTTGGGAAGTTTCGCTTACAGAATTGCTGAATATTGATATTGCATCGTTATTTTTTAACTTTTGGAAGCATCTTTTCAAATATCGAGCCGAGTAATATGACCTGGGGAAAGGGGCGTAGGAAGATGGTGTGAATATTAACGTCTTTTTTCTTTTTAATTGTAGTATATGTTTTTTTGCCTCTCTAGCAGACAAATATTGTAAGGGATACATGGATACCTCTATAAGGTAATTTTGAAATATTGTATTTATTTTATATTTGAGGTAGGAAATCTGTGGGTGGAAACAGTGAGTAGAGATTGCAAGGGTTTTGGGTTATAGGTGTGGGGGACAAGCAGCATAGAAAAGAGAGAATGAACATTATCTTTGGTTTAATAGATTTAGGCGTTAGGTTCACCTTATTACCAACAACGATATATCAATCAATTCCAGATATTGCAATCGATCTGTTCTTATTTACAAAATATTTTCTCGAATATCTCTGGAAAAGTTATGCATTTAAATTGATAATTATCTTATGCATCTTTAAAGTCTCGAACGTCTCCCCAATGCAAGCTCACGGCAGGAGGGGCGTGGGAATATCCGAATATATGTGGGTCTGCACTATTCCCAACGAAGTTACCATGAGACACTTGCAAGTAAATGTACAAGTTCCCACTGTTCTCCAGGTACGTGATGCATTTGTTAACGTGGTTTCAAGTTTCGATTAGAGTTTTGTAGTTCAAAAAGGTTATCAAACGTATATATATATGTTACACGGTAATTATAATTTGCTATATATTTCTTCATCATGAGCTCTTAACTGACTTTCTATTTTTTTTTTTTTTTTTTATAAAAAAACTCCCAGAGGATGACGCGCTTCTTGCGGGAGAAGTTGCTCTTGCCAGCAGCGGAAATAAACGATAATATTTTTATTTTTACGATGATATTTATATTTATCAATTAATTTTTTTTACTTTAAAATTATTTATCTGAAAATCACGTAAAATTCGTTTCATTCTTACGGTAGATAAAAATAATAAGAGGGCCGATTGCTTTCCCACGAGGATCGGCTCGTGCTCAAGCATAACGATTACAATCAGAATTTAAATTCAAAAAAATTCTCCGATGTATTGATTATTTCATTTTTTTCGAACTGATATTTTCAACGTCGGTAAGAGAAAACGTTATTTATAAATTCGAATTCAAAGGAAAGCACGGTCGTTATAATACGAACTCCCGTGGGTGTGTTGGTAGACAGATTTAAAAAAATCCAACACCATTTTAAAAAAAGACGATGATAATTAATAAGTATATATGTATGCAACTACAGCACGCGACGCCCCAGAACCGAAGAGAGGTGGAAAAAAAGAAAGAAAAGAAGGGCGGCGATACATTACGTGGTAGAATAAAAAACGAATATGCACAAAAACCGCAGCACATGAGACGTGCAATTGTGGATTGGAGTAGTAGTAGTATAGTATGCAGTATGCAGTATGCAGCAGCTAAAATTTGAAATCGAAGATATTTGAAACATAAGATGTTATTTTGGGGAACGAGATATGATTGTGATGAGCCTGAGGTATTTTGCAAGTTTACGACCCAAACGCCCAACGGGTTCCCGAAAAGAGCGAAAGATCCGTCCACCCGTTCCGATCTCGTAGCGATCACTATTTCCACTTCCACCACCCTCTCCCTCTCCTCTCCTCTCCTCTCCTCTCCTTCCCAAAACCAACGAAAATCCTCGCACTGCTGCGGCTACGGCTAGCTCGCGCCGCAGATTCCACTCGTCCCCCACCCACCCGCGGCGTATCGCTGCAGCAACTTCGTGCGAGTCGCAGAAAGTACCCGCCTTTGCCGTTGGGTGCTTTGGCTGGTACCAACCTGTTCTGGTAATCCCTCCCCTTTAGCAGCTCTCCTGTTTATTCTTCCTCGCTACCGTGCCCGCGCTCTCCCGTGTTTGGTGTGCATGCGGGCGTTCGATGTTTGCTCCGGCTTGTCCTTGGATTTCAAGGATTGTTTTTTTTTTTTTTTGGTTGTTGTGGGCGTTTTTGGGTTGCCCGGAGTTGCCAATTCTGCGTCTTTTAATGCTGCCTCTCGTTGTGTTTCAGGTTTAAAATGTCGAGCTATCTGACGGAGGAGCTGTCGAGAAGCAGTGATGGGGTGAGTGCTGCGATTTCTTCATCCTGGGTTTCACGTTTGACTTGTGTTGCTGTATTTTCTTTTTTTTTAAAAAAAAAAAGTTTACTTGCTTGTCGGTGTCGTTGCCACCCTTACATGGGGACCCGGATTAAGATTATGCTTCACTGTGTTGCATGTGGTGTTGTGGAGCCTAACATCTTCGTGATCAGCACGGTGTCCCGTGGGATGGAGAGATGCCTTAGTCTGATGATTGATGTCCATTTTTTATTAACCGTCATGGGTAACTGGCACTAGGCTAAGTGGCAGGCCACATATACGACGTGTTTATTGTGATGGCAGCTTGATTTCTGTGCGTCTCATTCTGTAGAAATTTCCTATTTTGACTTGCAGCGAACATATGTTGTTGAACACTCTTTTTTTTTTTTTTTGGTAAAACACTTTAATGGTGGTTTGTGTTGGGAAGATCCACAAATATATCGATAATATAAATAACATAATTTTAACAATGCATTTTAGGAATTACAGGTTCAGGCATCCAACCACAATTTCTACCTGAGTGCTTAGTCTCCACCCCAAGCGTTTTCTGTAATAACTAACTAAATGCCACTTCCCCCACTCTATCCTGGTTAGATGTCATTGGGGAAATTTGGGCAATTACCAACAACAATAATTTCAGCCATGATCTTATTGTGTGGGGTTGACCAATTTTAGGATTCATGTTTATGAGGAGTTGATCAGTTTTCGTGGCTAGCTGTTTATCTAATGCTAATTCTCCTCCTTTATCTGGCTTGTGACTGACTATGAAGGGATGAATTTAGAGTTTGAACATTTTGAATATATTCAAAGTCTAGTATTGTTTTTCTAAAATCAAATAAACTTTGTAACCTCTCTCTTTTCTTTTTCTAGTTCCATTCTCCCTATCAATGTAATTTTTTTTCCTCATAAATGGTAACCATTCTGAATCTGGCGAACTTACATGGCTAAGTAAGATATGAGGACTTGCTGATGTAGCAACTAGCAAGATACATCATCTCAAAGTACGAGGGCCAATTTGATACTCCTTATAATTCTTTTTTTATAAATTTGTTGAGGTTCAAAGCTTGAGTTATTGCTTAAGCTAGAGGATTGCTAGTCACGAGAGAATTTTCTGACATTTGTCCATACTCTTCATGTACAGACTTGTAACTTAATATTTGCAGTTAAAGAACTAAATTTGCTCAATTCTCAAGAAATCAGTAAATTATTGAGGGAATCTGAGAATTTCACCATACAGTACAAGTCTAAAACAGGCTCATGCATTCAGGTACTTTCATTTATTTTACGATGTCAAAGGAGAAATAAAGATCATTTTACAATTTTTCGTTCTTTAATATTTCACATTTAATTGCTTTTTGTTCTCCTATTTTTCAGATTGATGTAGAAAGACTTGCATCATCACTCCCTCTGCACCTTCTTGCAATGCTTGTGTCTTCCAGTGAAGATATTATTACTTCTTCACTCCTTAATGACAATGGCATGACTTTGGAATATTTACTTCATGGTTTTAGGCTTCTTCATTCATTGTTTGATCTTACATCTCGACATATGAGATTTGACCAGGTGCTTTCTATCTATTTGCTTTTCTTTTTAAGTGTTTTGTTACAAATGTCAAACTATGGAAATTGACCGGCATTGTTAAGTCATTTACAGTCGCAGTTCATCAATATTTCTCATGTATTATAAGCATGATAAGTGTCTTGGTCCTTTTTTGAGTATGGATCATCAATAATATGCATTGTCATTCAACTATGTTAGTTTGAGAATTTTTTTTGTAAAAGTTACAGTCATTTGCATTTGTGACAATCTCAGTTTTAAAGTAGTTTTTTTTGTAAAAGATCAATTCTGAGGTCCATATTGGAAATATGTTTTTTATATGTCTGTTTTGTTTATTTCTACTTAATTTAGAGTTTTTTACAGTTCATAAGTCTTTCTTGTTATGAAGAAAGTTCAAAAGTCTTTCTTGAGATTGACCTGATATGTTAATTTTTCGGGTCTTTTCTTTTTTCAGAAAAAAATGGATCTGGTTGTTCTGCCAGCATTCAATTTTTATTGGCCAGCCTAACTGATGATCTGTTGTCATTGGACTTGTTGCATTTAGTTTGATGTTATCTTCATTTGTATCTTCTTGAGTATATAGCAACGTTATTATTAATTAGTATGTCACATGAATTGTATCAACTTGAGTGATGAATATGAAGAAGCCTTTTCAGTGATTAGTAATCAATTCACAATTTCACATGAGTTATACACTATTCACATTGTTCATATATCCATTATTTATTTCATATTTTGGCATGAAGTTGTTGACAGCGTTGTGCGTTGCTCTTTTTGATTGTTCATGGGTGCATAATGGGCAATTCCTGTCATGAACAACATTCTTGAATGAAGTTTGTCCAACATCCTTTGATGAAATTCATCACCTCTTGCAGCATGCATACTATAGTTGTTGGAATAAGTTTCAAAATTGTATAGATCTTCTGTCTATATAGGGTAGGCCATAAGTCAAGCATTGAGCCAAGTATCCAAAGCTTTAAATGATTTGTAATGTATTCATCAAGCTACCTTTTATAGTAATCCCAAGGAGTAATCAAACAACTAGCCGAAGTTTGGAGTTACTGTAGTTGCAGGTCATTTACAGGTTTTTTTGTTCTGTTCACTATTAAAAGAACCACTAAATAAACATACATATACTCTTGATGTTTTCGTTAGTGATCAAGAACTATTGAACGAGGATCATCTTGCCATATAGGGTTCTAGAGACCGCTCATTTCCACCTTTATTGGTGTTTCTTGGATACATTTTTTTCCAAATTTCTACGATTTTGGCTGCTTCTTTAAATTCTTGGACACCACTTTTTCATATTTCACGTCCACTGACAACTTGATTTAGATGGATATTTTTTTCATTTTATGGTCAATGAAATTAAATTAATCTCACATCCTATATAATTAACATAGGTTTCTTTCTATGAGTATGGAAAGGAAATGCTTCCTCATGTGTTATGCATGTACACGTGCATTACTCTCAATTCTGTGACTGGTGCACGTCCACCACTCTCTATTACTCTATAGTTACCACAGCTTTTAGGAATGAAGACAAAAGTAACCATTAAAATTAAATATCTCCTTAATTGTCTATCTTAAAATTTTTTTCTGAAATGTGGAGATCCTGACTTTGCAATTAATTGGCTGACTGTTACAAGCAGGTCCTTGTATTTATTATCGGAAGTCATTCTCTCACTTGTATTGATGTTGGACTCCAACAGTTTTCTCTGAAACCGAGAGATGGATATACCCTTGTAGACATTTTTGTTATTCTAACCCACTGCTATGCGAAAAGGCTGCTTAACCTATGGGTTATAAGCCAGCATATGTGCACATATATGCTCATGGTGTACCAACCAATTTTTTTGCAATTTTGATAAAAAATGATTTGTCAAATCACTGAAATTTTTTGACAAAATATTCACAAGGAACTATACTTTATGGCATACTTTATTGAGAAAGTAAAAGTAACATAACTCTAGTTGAAATGAAGGTGTCAGGTGGATGGTTATAACTTATGAAATAAGGTATGAAATGGATCACTGATAGGTTAGGGAATTGGTAGGCTTGACAATAAATGGCAATTAAGGAGAGTTATATGGGTATACCACTGTGTTCCCATCACATGCATATACCTAATGGCTATTGCATGCACAGACTTTGTGGGAATACACGGTTTGTTTGTTTTTTAACATCATTGACTTCCATGAGAAAAAGTTGAAAATTACAAATAAAAGGTGACTCATACATTATTGTCTTTATCACTGTGTTTTTGATTTCTAATGCAGTTTTTTTTTGTTCCTCGACTTGCAACAAAAAAAGCTTGGTTTGACCGCAGATGTGTGATGCATCATAGGCTTATGTTAACTTAAGTCATCATTTCTAAAACCTTAGATCTATATGTGTGATCTTCAGATCTACACAAAGTAATCATTTCTAAAAGCTTTAACAAGTAAACATACCTAGAAAATCAGTAAAAAAAAGGGCTGCTGTGAGGCTGCCGCACAGATCTTTCAAAATGGTGCAGTGGTGAGAAAATCCAGTGAGTGAAAGCAGCAAATCCTGTGAGAAATTTCTGACCTGGCGAGCTTCCATGCTTCTTCAATGTTTGCAGGCAGATGGATGGGAGGTGAAAACCATTAAATGCAAAGGTAGATGCTAGGAGTAGGAGAAGGGGAGGAAATACAGAAGTCTTGTGAATGGCTTATAGGAGGGGAAGGGAAAAAAGGTGCTCAGTGCATCACATGCAAATGTTGAGTTGAAATTTGTAAAGATCGGCTGATGTTTGGGGACTAATTGAGAAAATGCTGGATATTAACTGAAATGAAATCCACCATGAAATTCCATCGACATCTTGGTTGGAAAATGGTCACAAGCGAAACACTTCTATATGTTGTTTTGGTGGTCCCCAAAACAGACTCCCGTTGGTGAAACATTGCTGATGCATCAAAGTTGGATGCTATGTGTGTTATGCATCATTAGATGGGTTTAGCTTAGTGCATTGTGTACAGGATTATATTTGTTACGCCCAAGAAGTTCTCCTTTGAGGTTAAAAATTGTTTTATCTGGTTATTATACTCTACTGAATGGATCTTTCTTAGCATTGTGTGTTTTGCTGTATTCTGTTGTTTTTTTCGGGTGTTGGATTTCTATAACTAATATTTAGTATACTGGGTCATTAGGAGGGGGATTGAAGCAATCCTGTAAGAATCAGGGTAACATCATGCTTTGATATGAACTGAACTGATGATTCCAAAGTGTTTCTAATCCATTGTCTTTATACAGATCCTGCTTGAAGAGGCAAGATTATCTGAACAAGTGCTGGACTTGGTGTTTTACATGCTACTTGTTCTTGCATCTTATGAACAGGTATTTGTAACAATTGTTGAAGATTATTCTCCGTTTTTTTTTTACATAACTTTCTGAATGTCATTTAATTTTCTTGATTAGGACAACCAATATGGAGTTTCCATTCTAATCTTGCATTGCACACTTGTTGCAAGTAGTTTTCATCTATTAACCAGTTATATTTCCTCTCAATGGCAAGATCTTGTACATGTCTTGCTTGCTCATCCCAAGGTAATGTATTAGTCAACATATTCTTTGATTTCATTGTCATTCTAATATTTCTTGTATTCACATCAATGAATGCTTGTTATTTGCTTAAAATCAAGTTGAGAAAGATTTCAAGTCCAGCCGTTAGTTTATGAATTTTTTGGGTAAAAGTTGAAGCAGAAAATGTCAAACTAAGAGTTGGGTGCTTGACAACTCTGGGTTAAGTGCCAGTGAAAATGCCATGAATTCTTTGATGATCATATAGAAGCTAATAAAAATATGAAAATATGTATTAACAGTTCTAGTACAGTTCTTGTTTATGAGTTCAACATTGTGAAAGGAAATAAATGATAGAAGTGTAATTTACTGTGGCAGGGAAATATAATTAACAGGTGAGCCCAAAAAAGTATTCATTCAAAATGACAACATGAAGTGCATAGATTTTTGATATGTAAGTCGTTGCATCTAAAAAAATAAAAGCACCACACCTCATCCATTCATGGCAATGGTAGACAATTAATAAAAAATTACAAGTACTGTTGTGATTCTCTGTAATTCCACAATGAAGATTGAATGTTCACAGATGTGGTCTCTGTAGATTTTTTGGGGATAGAGGTGGTTGTTTTAGATGATAAATGAATTTAATCTATTCCCTGATCTCCGATCAAAGCTCTTGTAGGCATGTGGAGTGACATGCTACTTGAGTGGGATGATTGGTTTAGTGTCATCAACCTATGTTGGAATGTAATCCAAAGGCTGGAATGCTAGCCCCTTGCTCTTTCCCCAGCAGTGGAGTACCCCCTGTAGGCTCCCGTGAGAAGGCAAGTGGTGGAAGATAATTTTGGTGGTTGAATCCTCGATGATTCCCCATTGAGATCATCCCATCTTATTAATGAACAAAGTTTGTCACAAATTCACAAACGATACTGTGCCATTTGGACACACCCTAACCACCTGATAGAGACACATATAACAACCCAGTACAAGATAAGTCACTAAATACAAGGGTAACTTAACGATAAAAATAACTAAAGAGTGGGCATATATCAGAATTGGCCATTTTCAGGACATATGATTGGTCATAGATGCTTCATACATCTTTGTTGGATATATATTGATGATTTTTATATTTCTCTAATGTGTTTTAGCAATTTAGCATTTGAAATTGAAAATTTTTCTTTGCTATTTCTTGAAACAAAAAGATCTGTGTTAAAGTTATGTTATGTTGGAGTCATTAGTATTAGATAAATGAATTATTGGATATTTGTTTGTCAAGGGGTATCTTGTAACGCTATATGTAATCTCACTTAACATAATGAACATATTTTCCTTCTCTCCATCATGCATAGTACCAGTTCTCCAAGCCAAATCCTTATAACAAGAAAGGAAAAATTGGACAGAGCTGCCACCATTTGCTGGATAGCCATTGTCACTGGCTTCCCAGGCACTGAACTATACTAGCAGAGCAGTTTCCACCTCTCCCCACTTTTCACTGCCCCTTCATTTCCCCTCCAAATCTGTCAGCTGGCCCAGCCCAGCTAGGTGTTGTCACCGGTTCCTCTTGTCATGATTTGTGGTGTTGGCAGCTGCGCTTGCTGATTTCTCCAAGTGATCTAGGTTGCCACAGCTTCTCCCTGTTTTTGTGTGTGGACGTGCTGTCCACGTGTTACTCCCCTGGTTCATTGTCGTGTGTTATACCTGTGCAAATCAGCCTGTGTTTTTGTAGTTCCGTGGCTTTCTAGTATTGATTATTGGCATTCCATGAGTTTTAAGAATCTCAACGGTACTTTTTGACAAGTTGAATTGGAAGAACTATTTGTTGTGTTTCATCTCTCACATAGGGAGGCAGAGTCTCATGCTGTGGGCTCTGTGCCATAACAGCTAGTTGGAGGTTATCCATGCATGGAAGGTGTGTGGCCACTAAATATGGATAAATTTCATGGATGGTTGTGTTGTTGCCTAGTGTGCCATGCACCCAATTCCTGAGATGATTTATTATCTCTTGGCTCATGTCTTGTTAGGGGATAAAATATACTGAAGGGACTTTCTGGTTGGTTGCCCAAATGCCAGTTGGGGATATATATTTTTAAAGTAGGGGAGTTCAAATGATTGATTGAAGAATGGTCACCTAGAGAGAGTGGTAGGGTTGGACTGCAACCTTTACAACTCCATGAAAGCTTGTTCTTAGGCTGAAAATTATGGGCATTTTCAGTTAGATATCTGGTCTTTAGTGACATTTCAGGCATTTTAAAGCTCTTTGGAAGATTGATTAAGATTGAAGAGTACAATTTTGGGCTTCAATCTGGAAGCAGTGACCAAGCTTCTTCCTTGAATATCCTCAATCATATCTGTCCTAATACCATTACCTTGCCATGGCACAATTAGCACCCAAGGGCTTATGAAAAACCCATCCACCATTCAGTAACAGGTGCAGAAAACCTATTTGTAACTACCATTCTCATACACAGTATTACTCAGTTTTTAAGCCTATTTAATTATATAGTGCGGCCCATGCAGGTGAATAAAGCCTTTTGTTAAAGATTGGCAGATTACTTTCTTCACGGACATGCTGAAAATGTTTGATCTCATGGTTCTACGACTCATTGTGAGAAACCATTTTTCATAATGGTTGATATGATATGACCAATATTGAATCCAAGCAAAATGGGCATAAACGATTGGGTGACTGAAAAACCTGAAGAGATGTCAGTATCACTTACGAATTGTCATCATGTAGCCCTTGATTTATAGAGGCAGAATGCACTGAAGTTAGAAGTTGAGGGACCTTTGGGGCTGTGTCCTCGCTTTTCATGCATCTTGCAACTGAAGAAGAGGTGGTGCTTAATGACAGAAAAACCTTTTTGGATTGGAGTTCACATGCCTTCTCACCACAAACCCTAATTCCAGTCTTAGGCTAAGGTAGTTTGTTCAAACCCACAATGCTGTTTGTGTTTGTGATTGCAATCTTGTTGGGTTTGCAAATGATGTGAGGATATTTTAGTGCTTGACATGGGGATATGTTGGCACAATGCTTGAGTGTGGTTGCTACAGTGATGCTGTGTGGGGATACAGGAAGTTTTTTAGAGGGGCAGATGAAGAATGCTTGTTTTGAGTATGTAGGCTTTTGTGGGTTTATAGGGAAGGGCATCCTTTACAACAGAAATAGAGAGAGAATCTAAGAAATAGGTGGTTTTACCCTTTAAAGGTGATATGATATCTGTTTATGATATGATACTATTTTATTTATGTTCAAAACTGTATCCTGGTACATATCTGTCATGAATGGTTAGGGTTAAAGATCCACAAGTGGTATATGTAAGGGTGCCTTTGTTAGATATTGTGTACGGAAAATTTAAATCAAATTTAATTACCCAGATGCCACATAGGCACCTTGGCCCATCACGATGGTAATTATGGTAGGCAGCAATCAATGCCTTAATACTAATATGTGGGGTCTGTGAAAAATGTGCTAGGCTGCAATGAAAATTTGATTTTTACTTGTCTTTCAAGTATTTTTAATATATTTATAATTATATTATTCCATCAATAAATTGTCGTATAAATTTCTAAAATTAACAACATCAATCAAACTTTAAATAACTCATAATTAACTTCAAAATCAATAGAAATCTTAACAACAATAAAATTCAAATATTCTACCAAAAGCAAAAATAAATAAGAATGAATGATTTTCATCAATGGTCACTGGTTGATGACCAACAATTTTAAAAATCCCCATTGGGAAAATTCAACATCTATGTGCCTTGACCTCAATGGCATATTGGCACCATGACCTTGCTTAGGACTATTATTGTCAAAAAGCAAAAAAGTCCATTTATATGCCATTTAAATGTTTTTTCGCCTCAATACATTTTGTTCTCTAGACAAAATAGAAAAATGGTTTGGAAAAGATGACCATTTTTTCTATTAATTGGCCATTTTCTCCTTTTTCTCATTTTTGGCCATTTAAATGATCATTTTGGAATTGTGAAGAAATAAGAAGAAGAAGATAGGTGGAAGATTGGATCTATTCATTAATAAAGATAAGGCTTTTTATATAGAGACTACATAGATATGTCAAAACGCATTTAACCAATGCGAGACTAAATGTAATAACTATCATAAAATATGGGTGAAATTTTTATGGCTTAATATTCATTGGAATTTTCCCATAGTGTAGTTTTATGGCTTGGTGTATGTTAAAATTCAAGCCAGCTTGGGTAAAAGAATGCAATTATGGGGCATGGGTCTTTACTATATTGAATTAGTACCGACGTTAAAACCTAAAACCTTCTCCTATTTGTCATTCTCATTTTGCAGAAGCAAGATAATCACAAGTCTTTATTGTCGTAAGATTTACAAAAAATTCTACCCATAACTTGAACTGATAAGATGGTCCATTTAATTTTTTAAACAAGAATGGACTACTTGCATTGTATGATTGTTCCACGTTTATGATTATGAACCACTCTTAAAAAATGTAGACGATCCATTTTTTTTAATTGTAGCTATGAGTGGAAATTTTTGGTGAATTACATTTTGATGCATAATCACTGTTTTGTTAAGCTTCTCCATTTTCTAGTTATCTGATTCTATAGTTGAGATGTATATGGTGCTTAATTTTTCTTGTATATAACAATAGAATAAGGGTTTGCCAAACAAATTCTGTGCATCAAGGTGCCTGCAGAACTACAGTGACTCATTTTTTTAACTTGCCTTTCAAAAAAATTAACTTTCGGAATTTCTCAGCAGTAGGTTCAATTGTGCAAATAAATGGATGATTTGCATTTTTTTGTTTGAAATTTGCATGATCTCTCTATATAGTACAATGGTCATGCAATAATATTTTGTAATCTATCTTGTTACAGAGTGATATATTTATTGATGCGGCATTTGATGCCATCCATGTAAATGTCAAGTTTCTTCACACTATACTATCAACACTGGGTGTAGATGTATTGAAGAACAAATCTACTCTTGTGACTACTGAGAAAACAGCTTACGGTATCTGCCAACACTGTGAAGCTTCGTTGCATTTTGTTGTGTGCTTGTGCCAACAAAAAATGTTTAGAGACCGCGTTCTTAAAAATAAGGTGGATTTACTGAGTACTTTTCAATGCAATAAGATGTGATGTAAACATAGTTTAGGGGCAACTTTAGCCTCAAGGAATTACAAATTGTTTTCTTATAACAGGAACTTTGCAAAAATGGAGGAATACTTTCACTGGCTCAAACTATCCTGGACTTCGATATACCACAAAGTTTCAAGGAGTCTTATGAAATAGTGGCTTCTATATCCAGACTAAAATCGAAAGTGCTGTCCATTGTAAGGTTACACTTTCCCTGTCATGCAATTCTTTTTTTGTTTTTCTGTGCCAACACACTGAATATGCTGAATTTACCTTCTATGTTTAGCTGTTGCAACTTTGTGAAGCAGAGGACATATCTTATTTGGACGAGGTAGCCGGATCATCAAAGAGCATGAATTTAGCAAAATCTGTTGTTCTAAAGGTCTGATAACTGCAGGGTTTCATCATGTGTTTTTTAATGTGAAGACATTTCTAGCAAGTTTTTTCATCAATTTCATATGGTCACAGATACTTGATTTGCTAAAGATTGCCTTAGCCAAAGAAGCAAAACCAATTGCTAATCCTTTTGATAAAAGAACACCGAAGGGCTTGGTTCTTCTTAATTCAATGCGCCTTGCTGATATTATATCTGATGATTCAAACTTCCGATCATTCTTTATGGTCAATATGGTCAGAAGTTTGTCTAGATTCTTGTTTTTATATTTGGTAAACTAGCATCAATTATTGTTATCCTTAGACTGTTTTTTTCCCTTTTGTCAGAGTTGTGTTCTTGCTCAAATATTGGCCATGCCCCATGAATTTTTTTCATCTAGTTGGTGCTCCACTGATTCTCCAATAGTTGAGGAAGATGCTGTCCTGGATTATGATCCATTCATGGCATCTGGGTCTGTGTTATCAGCACTTAACATGGATTCACAAGTCATCTTGCCGTCATTCACTAAGCATGTTGAAGCTTCTGCTGCTTATGTTGGAAATCTGAATCGCATTCCTCAGGCTTCCTATGCACATCAAAGAACATCGTATTTAGTGAAGATTATTGCAAATTTACATGTTTTTGTTCCTGATGTATGCGAAGGTGAGTATTGAAAAAAATATTGCTTTTAGCTACAATTACAACCTTATCCCTTTCTCATTTAAATTTCTTGTTACCTTATTTCATCCGCAGAACGAGAAAAGGGTTTATTTCTCAGTAAATTCTGCGAGTGTTTGCACATAGGCGTGAAACCATTATCCAATTATCCCCCCAATTCTGATTTACCAAGGGTTCCTACAATCTGCAAAAACTTGTGTAATGCAGCTTTCCTTGTGCTTATATAAATTCCAAATTTCCAACTCCTTTTCTGTTTAATCTTTTCTAAATTCTGGCTGTTTGTTTGCAGATTCTTTGATGACTTATGCTCGTTCCTTAAGTCCAACTTTACTAATTGATGATGATTTGAGACTTTTAAGGTGAGTCTCCCAAATCAAAATTTTAAAATATTTATAATGCTGATTATATCTGTTTTTGTTAGTTTAATATTTTATAATTACTTCACAGTGGTTGATTATATAAATATTTTACAATTATTTTGATGATCATATAATGTTTGATTATATCAAATGTCTCTTTGGATGCATCCGATAATTATTTTATAAGTTCTTGGGCACTGCAAAGAACAGTTGAAGCTTTGAATAGGTTCCTTTTAGACACTCCCGAGTCTTTTGAGTGAAACAACTAATTCTTATTCATTTGGATACTCTTGCATTGAAGTACAGGTCATTCCCATTTCCCACAAGGTGTCGTGATAATTTGTTTGTTAAAATTTTAGATCTCACAGATAATTTTTTGGAAATGTCAATGGTCATACAATTGGGATTTGAAAAAGAGGACTTGGGGATAACATATGTAACCTGATTTTATTCTCGTTTTTCAGTTTGAGACAAAATTATAAGAGCAACTAGGATATCCATGTGTGGTGTGAGGAAATTACTCTTTGACACATTGATTTTGCATTTGATGAGAATCCGAAAGGGAGTTGACATAGGTACATTTGATTTGAGACACAGAAATCTAGCATAAATCATTTATAGAAATTTGATGGCCACATGGAGTGATGATTTACTTGAATGGATGGATTGGTGAGGTTCCCATCTTTGTGATCCAGTGCATCTCAGGTTAATGCAAGCTCATTTTTAACAAAAAGGTTCAGTGATGTTTTTCTCTTCCTAACATGGCCTATGCTTCTTTATTTAATATTACAATGCCCAACCACATAAAATCAATTACCTCTATAATTTTCTTTAAGTGGCAGTGGTATGGTTTTGATATTCAAAGCTTTCTATGCAGTCTCTTCTACAAGCAATTGCTTGCACAAATTCCTTTGAAGTCACCACCATTTCAGGTACATAATATTTTCCAGTCTACGTGGGACAAATCTCTGTTTGTGTAATGTTTCTCTTTTTCTGTGGTACAAGATGATATGTGACACTTTGAAACATCCATCTTTGCCTTCTCATTTACTGATAAACAAATCAAAGATTGTATGTCAATACCTTTTGGTAATCCTTGTTCTGCACATTTTTGTGATTTGTTAGAACTCTGCCAATGATGTTGGAGATTATGATGCCAATGCCAATGATTCACTTATCCCGAAACAAGATTCATTAGAACAGGCTCATCACCTGAACTCAAACTTTTTCCCAAATCACCTGGTGAATGTTGGGAATATAAATGGAGACATTGGTCATGATTACCCTCCTAGATGTGGTGTGGCTGAGAATGATGTCCATATGCTTGCCCAGGTGGTATAACATTTCCCCTAAAACAGAATGAGGTTTCACTTTTAATTGGTTCACCACTCTAATAGTTCTCTGCTAGTTATCCACAGGATTCAAGTGCTCAAGAACAAACCTCTAAGCAGGATAAAAAAGTTGGTGTAAATGGTGTTTCAGAATCCTTACCATACCATGAATTGGGCAAGTTGAACGTCACATCAAAATCCATGCAGCTTAGTGGGCTAAACAAGCTCGACGAAAATGTCAAGAATGGTAACTTTTTTGTCAGCCATGGTACATCGGAGTTTCTTAAGGACAATGGCAAAGAGATTCCGAAATCAGAGACTGGTGGCTCAGAAGCAAACAACGTGAAGGCAAGTGCAGACATGACAATGGATTCTGGGGATTTCCCACAAATGATGGACAACATGAAAGAAAATGACTTGTTAAGAGTTGGCCAAGACGACGACAAGCATGAAACTTTACAAGGTGAAGAAAAGCAGCCCAGGAAACGGAAGCGTAACATAATGAATGAAAAGCAGATTGCTTTGATAGAAAATGCATTACTGCAAGAACCAGAAATGCAGCGAAATGCATCCATGCTGCAGACATGGGCGGATAAACTTAGTATTCATGTATATGCGCCTCCGTCTTTTTTCCTTCAAGTTATTTATCATGATAGTGAATTCTGACTGCCTTTTCTCTTTTTACAGGGTTCAGAGCTTACACCTTCTCAACTAAAAAACTGGTAATCTTTTCTTCTTATAACATTCCATGGCATTTTGTCATCGAGTCAGAATGTTCTTGTTTGCAATGGAGAATTAAAATCTGGTGTGGTAAGTAGTTCTATTGGTCGGCAAATAAGCTTGATTCTTACTTACCTGATGGGCTTCCATGAAGGTGGAAGAACTTGTAATCAATTCATTGAGAACTTTATCATGTTTCCACGTCATTGATGCTGTAAAGAATATATTTGTTCACCTTTCATCAAAGCATGATGCTGTGTTTTCAATTATCACCAGTACTTGTTTGACAAGAATGTGA
>JAMKPZ010003874.1:0-45397 GCA_024699675.1 Amphibolis antarctica | reverse complement strand
TTTTTCAATTTGTAATTTTTTTTAAAATGTAATTTAATTTTGTTGTAAAATTTGTTTAAATGTAATTGTAAATTTGTAATAATGTAAATATAAAATACGTAATTCATTAATAAATAAAAACTTAATTTAATTATATGCATTGTTGTCATGTCTCATTTATTAAGTTGTTGAATATTTGAATGTTGAATTAAATTTAAATATTGATGGTTGAACACTTGAACGGTCGTATGCACGGGCGGGTGGGCTGGGGAACTGAGCTTGGGCTGGTAGCCGAGTCATTGGCTCAGTTGCCGGGTCATTGGACCGACAGTCAGCTTGCAGTGCTGGGTCCTGACGTCTCGCCCGAGGGGGAAGACTAGAAGGGCGGAAGGCTGTGCGGGCCGGTAAGGATTGTAGGGTGAACAGTCGCGTGGGTGGGAGGGGGTGAACTGTGAACGGGTTGTGCGACCAACGGGGGAGATGGGCCACCGAGTTTTGGATCGACTGTCGTGTCATTGGCTGGTCGTCGGGTCCCAAGAAGAATCATGTTTGGTCAAATTTGTGCCACTGATCGACACGAATAGTATTTTTTTATATTACAGGTCATGTCAGCACGACACGATTGACAAGACTATGAACGACGTTGTCTACTGCAGATATTAGTAATTAGTATAATTTACATGCAAGCCTCATCATTAAGATAATAAAAAATATAAATAATTGAGAATAAATTACAATCGTCTATTAGAGAAATCTATTTCTTAAATAATTTATTTGTTTCAAAAGTTCTGGGCATTGAATTTTGCGAAAAGTAAGAATAGTAAAATAATTAACTTTAATTTTATAATAAATTATACGGTAAAGATTTATACATGAATATTTGTATTATAGAGAAAATGTACGAAGACTTGAATGATATTAAAGTATTTTTTCTTATAAATGAAACAAATAAAACTTACATAGACTTAAAATTTGAGGTTTAAAAGTTACGAGTGTACAAACAATAGTCAAAAACTACGGATTTAGAGACGTGTAAGTTAAATTTTACACGTTAACGTCAACATACGCATGCTCTCCCATTCGTAAAACTAATATATATATATATATATTTCAAAGTTAAAATTTTGCTGTAATATTTTTGGAGGTTAGAATTTCGCGACGACTTTTGAATCTTGATTTTTTTCAGGAATTTTATTTGAAAACGGCAAGTGCGAGAATATGACTGACAAAGAACAATTATCAAAGAAAAATTTCCTGTGTTGATCTTACGGTAGCTGATACCGTACGTATCTTACCGTAGTATTTATTTAAGAATGATTATATAGGTGTTTGATTTAACAGCTGAAAATAATTTTTATTATTTTCTTTTGTTCTTTTAAACTTTTTCTTCTTTCTTTTTAATTTTAAATCGTAATATCAAAATTATTAAATTATTTTATTTTAGTAGAGAGAGTAAATTTTTTTTTAAAAAGATAAAATTTAAACACCTGTAGAATCGTTTTTCTACCCGTATCACCAGAAAATTGGAACTTTTTAAAAAAATACTTGAACTCTACTCATTCGTAAATTAGTCAATTATCCATGAGAATTTTTCGTGAATTACGTGAAGTTAATTCTAAACTTTGGAAGAGTTAAAATTAAAATTAGTTAGAAAAATAAAATAAAATTTTATAATAAATTATGTAATAAAAATGTATATATATAAATATATAATATAATAATAATATAAAAAAGCTGGAGTACTCCGTGTGAAAATAGAAACAAACGCTGCAATTATTCCATTTGTGAAAGGCGCACCAATCTTTTACCATTAAAAAATTCACATGCATCGGATAGCGACGTTAATGACTTTGTTAAGTCGGTCAACTAAAAAGTTATATAATATTTAATTTTTTTAAATTTTTTATTTGATGATTAAAGTAAAAATTTTATTTTTATTATATTATTTATTAAAATATTTAGTAAAAATATTTACAAATTTCATTCTTAAACCAAATCAATGTCTTTAGTCAAATAGATATTAAGGTGAAGTTTGTGATTCTAAGAAATTTTGTCAAAAAAAAGATGTTTGAATTTTCTGGTTTTTGTGCATTCAAGTAAATATGGAAAATTGTTAAAATTCTTATAATTTTGTTCTATTATTTTTCACTGTTTAGTTAAACAAATTTTTATAATTAATAGAAATTTTATAACAACGAACTCTTCTAACATTATGTATATTGTCTAATTTTTTTTATCATGGTTAAATTTGTGGTTACATGAAAAAATTAAATTATATTTAAAATATTAAAATAAATAATATTTATAATTTAATTTATTTTAAAAAAAATCATAATATGTATAAATAGTCTAATTTTTTTTATATTTTTTAATTTTATTTTTTATTAACTTAAGGATGTGTTTGTTTAAGTGATAAAATATCTGTGCACGATGAAAAATGCATAAAACCGTTTATTTGCCGTACTCTCGGAGGTACGGAAGCGACCTCGTCACAGGAGGGAGATGGACTTGTCGTCACTTGGGTCTGCATCCTTATCGGCGGTCGACGGTGTCCTCGCTCTTCCGCTACTGCTGCTGCTGCTGCTGTGGCTTGGAACGACGGTGGAGAGGATATGGTGGAGGCCCAGGAGGATAGAGAGGGTTCTCGGGGAGCAGGGCATCAGAGGCAAGCCTTACAGGCTGCTAAGCGGAGACTTAAAGGAGAACCTTAGGATGCTGATGGAGGCGCGGTCTAAGCCACTGCCCCTCAAATCTCACGATTATGCCGCTCGTGTAGTCCCATCCGTTCTGAAGGCCGTCGAAAAATATGGTAATTAAAATTTGCATCAATCGGTTTGTTTGCTTTGCTGTTAATTGAAATGATGAAAGGCAAGCTTCGTCACACTATTTTCAGAGGTATTTGTCGGAAATCTTGTAAATGAAAAATTTCGAAACAATTTACGGATTTTTGGAAACATTTTAAATTTACGGATTTTTGGAAAAAATTTAAATTTTTTCATAGTATAAATTTTTTAAAATTTATACGATCCATTTAAATAATTTTAGATTTTTTCATTTTCTAATTTTTATTTTCTTTTTTTTCCCTTAAATTTCCATTTTTCCCGATGCAGGAAAAATATCGCTCTCTTGGTCTGGATCGGTTCCACAAGTGATCGTTACAGAAGCAGAGCTGATTAGACAAATTTTTTCCCGCAAACATGATGACTTTGGAAAACCAAAGAATATCTTAGCCTACCGGTTTGTACGCATTGGTCTTCTAGATCATGAAGGAGACAAATGGGTAAAGCATAGAAAGATCATCGGCCCTACCTTTCATGCAGAAAGGTTGAAGGTAATTCGCACAGCAGTTACAGTAAGCATGTAAAAACATTCAAAAATGGAAATTAAATTGATAAAGCATGTGAATGACAAAGTTACCTGCATTGCTGAATTGTTCATCTGCTTTTGTGCTGTTTTTTTTTTTTTTGGGTTTAATTTGCTTGTTCCCGTGCAGCGTATGTATCCAAAATTTTCTACTTGTTGTGCTGAATTGATCGAGAGATGGGACAAGTTGGTGCCTTCGGAAGGATCGAGTGAAGTAAATGTATGGCCCGAACTTAGGAATTTCACTGGAGATGTCATTTCCAGAACAGCATTTGGCAGCAGCTTTGAGGAAGGCAGAAGCATCTTCCAGCTTCTAGACGAGCTGTCAATACTTGCAATCCAGGCCTCACAATACGACAACATACCTGGTTACAGGTACGCTGTGCATGTTGTAGTGTATGTTTGGTGGAGATTTTTTTCTCTCTCTCACGTATCATCGTATATTATTATTATTATTATATAAATTTTTACTTAATAATTTATTATAACTGAAAAATGCTAAAACAAACGAAACCATCGATGTAATTGATTTGCCACATGATTATATTGCTCCTTTTTCAGTGACATCCTTGGCTTGTTTTAATTTGTTTGAAGGTTTCTTCCAACAAGATTAAACATAAGGTCCAAAGAAGTAGAAAATGAAATCCGAGCACATATAAGGGCAATTGTCAAGAAGAGGGAGAAGCAAGTGAAAGAAGGAATTAATAACGATGACTTGCTTGGATATCTAGTGGACTCCAATCACAAATACATGGAAGAAGTAGGGAATTCCCAGAAGGGCATGTCAATTGAAGACGTGATAGATGAGTGCAAAATATTCTACCTTGCCGGACAAGACACAACGTCCATTCTTCTCACTTGGACAATGATACTATTGTGTATGTACCCAAGTTGGCAGGATCGCGCTAAAGAGGAGGTCCTACGTTTATTTGGAAAGAACAAACCAAGCTACGAAGGATTGACTCATCTGAAGACTGTGAGTATATATCATCTTCAAATTCCTACATGTTGGATGTGATATGGTCTTACATTCAAAATACCGTGGTGAACTATAATTCCTATAATATTTGTGAGTTTTTCTTCACTGACTATTTAATTTTAATGAAGTAAAGTTCATTATAATATTAAAGTTAACTCATACATGTTGCATGTAATATGACTGTAAGGTAATTTCACGAGAGATTCACAAATACGAGAGCATGTTAAGTAATATGGTCTTATATTGAAAATAATGTAATGAATTAGAACTCATAACACTTGTAATTAATCTTTATTCACTAATTAAATAATTTTAATAAGGTAAATTTCATTATGATATTAGAGTTAATTCACATGAGCATACTTGTAAGGTAACTTTATGAAAGATTTGTTAGGAAAAATAATTTTACATTAAAATTGATGAATGAAATTGAAACATTTATATTATTTATGAGCTTTTTATTACTGGTCAATTAATTTTAATAAAATAAAATGTACATGATTTAGAAGTATGTTAGATAATATAGTCTTATTGAAAATAATGTAGTGAATTAGGACTGTTATAACGCTTTCAAGTATTTTTCGATTAGTTAATTAATTTTAGTAAAGTAAATCTCTTATTAATTGTAGTTGAGAAGCTTCTTTTTTATTTTCACCATTGCATATTAATTAATTTGTCTGTAGGTACCAATGATACTCTACGAGGTTCTAAGGTTGTATCCTCCTGTGGGTTTTCAGTTACGAGCCACTAAGAAAAATGTTGAATTGGGAGGCTTCACCTTACCGGCCGGAGTCAATCTACTATTGCCCGCACTCTGCGTCCATCGTGATCCAGAGTACTGGGGAGAAGATGCTCGTGAATTCAATCCGGAGAGGTTTGCTGATGGAGTCTCCAAGGCCTCCAAGTGCCAGACTGCCTTCTTTCCATTCGGAGGTAGTGCTCGAGTATGCATTGGGCAAGCCTTTGCCATGATCGAGGCTAAACTGTTGTTAACCATGATTCTGCAACACTTCTCCTTCGAGCTTTCGCCGTCCTACATCCATGCCCCTTTTGCTGTTCTCACCATTCAGCCGCAACATGGTGCTCAGATTATGTTGCGAAGGTTGTGAAATTAAGGTGGCTTTCTTTAATTACTTCCTCAGTTGATTGGTTTGTACACCGATCAAGCAAGCTGCAGCAGGGTATATATATATAAAGCAGTTTAATTTTAAAGTGACACATATTTTATGATTGTATCCAAAGATTGTAATTTACGTACCACTACTATATTGTTCATGTACCATTATGAATTCACACTACTATTTTTGAATACTACTATTATTTATGTATGTACTTGTTTGCACGAATTTACACAACTGTAAGTGAATATAATCAATGTTGAAAATTGGGAAGTTCTTGTTTTTTTTTGGTTGAAAAGTAGGATCTTATTTACGACATTTATCAGAGTTTGTACTGATGTAATTGAGAAAAATTAAATTAAAAAGAATTTAATTTTATCTAATTTAAGTGTTTATACGAATTTTTCTCGACTGAATTCAATTTTTTTATAAAATTAAATGGAATTCATATAAAATAGATTTGAAATTCAATTCCGTCATTTTCCTTGTAAATTGAGTGAAATTTCTTTATTGAGATATTCTGCAATATTCGTATTTTCTAAAAAATTTCATAATTAAATAATTAAAATTTAAAATATATCAATTTTTTATTATTTTTAAATAAAATAAAATAAAATTCTGTGTGATTTTGACATATGCATAAAAACTATAATTTTAAATTTTGTTCAATTTTACAAGATACACAAATATTTATACGTTAAATTTAATTATACTTGATTCAATTCTAATCAAAAAATAAATTTTTGATAATTCATCTCCATTCATTTTATATGCAAAAATGAGCCTTTGAAAAACTTGAATTTCACATCTTGTGAATTGTCCTTAGATATTGTAAAATTATTCTAAAATTATTGACAAAATTTATCTATATTTTGACCGAATCATTTCTTATTATACAACTTATTATGTACTTCAACTTTATTTATTTTATTATTTTTAATTAATTTAATTTTAATTTTTTAAAATTTTCAAAATTAATTTATGATAAATAAAGTTGAAAATAAATATTTATTTTATCATATCTTGTAAAAAGGTACCGAAAAAAAGAGATAATTACTCGATATGGTAAGTAATTCCGGGAAGCGTTCTTCAAAAGTACAAAAATATCCTTTACACGTTAAACCCTACCCGTGGTTCCCTTCCCCTCCCCTGATCTTCGTGCAGCCACGGATGAGCCGACCGCAGCGAACGTCTTCCCGGAATCAAAAGCGGACTCTCTGATTCTGCGTCCTCCGGGTCTTCCCTTCCTCCGTTCATCTCTTTCGTGCGAAAAGGGGACTCCGATTCTACATGCTTCGGTGATGTGCCCTTTCGCCAATGATGATTCACGGAGACAGAGACGAGCACTTTCCTTCACCGCGTCGATTCCAATGAACATCTTCCCCGTTGAAAGCCCCTTCCGTCGTTGGTCCCCCACCGTGGATTGAGCTCGTTGGTGAGAGGGGAGGAGTAGGAGAAAAATTTCCAGAGATCGGCCTATTGCATTAGGGTTTCGATTTTCTCCCTTTTCAGGTTCGTTTCTTATGTTGTGTAATGGAAAATGATGTAAATGGAGACGAGTTAATGTTTTCATATGTTCATTATAAGAACCCAAATAACCACTAAAAAAGACCGAGTAACAATGGAATATAGCGAGAATGGCATGATAATGTTGACGCTACTTGAAATTAGGACCATGAAGGCCAAAGTTGGCATTAAAATACTGAAACAAGCACATCTATTCTCTTTTACACTTCTTTGGGAGTAAGGAATGGTATAACGAAGTCCTTATCCTTTTTCCTCACGGGAACAGAATGAAATGAAATCACCCCTAATTTGTTATTGTTAATTCCAAATCCGACAAGGATCTGATTGATTGATACAAAGGTGGAAGCTAGAATGCCACACAAACTTATGGACCCTAGGTAATGACTAGAAGGAAAACTTAATAATCATGATATTGGTAACATTGTCACAATTCTTGCTTATCTCTTTCCACAGAATCCTAGCTTTTAAATAATGTCTCTATCAAGCTTTATAGAATTAGTCAGGAAAATTTCAACTGTTTGAGCATTAGACTCAACTTTTTGCCAAAAAGAGTATTGTAAGGGTGGTTGTTGCTAAAGATTACCTAAGATACAAGACACTTGTTCAAGAAGACCAATCAAATGATGTAAATACCACTAAACATGGTTATAATTAGTGTCCTAGAAAGGAACAAGTGATGTCTTCCCTACACCATGAATTGCTTTGAAAAATATTTTTAATCCTACTAATCCAACTAGCTGAATACTCCAACAAACAGCATGAATGCCTGGCAATAATCCCTGCTTACTCAGCATCATTATAACATAAGGCAATGTGCTGTAGAAGACCCTAGGTCACCCCTTGTTTGCACGGCAAGATCATCCTGTGTGAAAGTATGCATGATCTGCTGCCATACCACTTTGCTTATGCTATATGAAGATATGCAAGCAGCATGTGAAAGTATTGACAGTACATGAAAGCATATGATAAAAAATTCTGGGGCATATGCTTTATCCGTATTGAATGTTGTTGAGTTACGATGACCAAGTCATCAAATCATTTTCGGTATGTAAACCTGCATTTATATTGCTTTCATATTTTTTTAAGGGTAGGTATGGTAATTCTGATTAAAATACTGATTATAAGCTTCATCATATACTGATGATGTAATTTTCTGGTTGTTTCAATTGGATTTATGGATTTAATACAAAATTAAATTTCTTTAAAGTTTCTTAATCTACAGGTTAACATTGAATGATTATCTCCATGGACTTAAATGCCTCACCTTTACCTGAAGATGACGAAGAAACTCAAGAAGAACATGTAGAGGATGAAAGAGTGGAAGAGCGTATTGAAACATCAGTGGAAACAATGCGAAGAGTATGTCTCCTTTATTTGCTAAAATCAATCAGATAACATTTCTAATCTCTATGCCGAAAAATGAACTACATTGCTTTGATTTTATGTCAATTGGAAAGTATCTAAGATGCTACTTGTTTTGTTTCTTGTGACAAATTCCATGGTATATCATATAAAACTTCAAAAAATTAATTACGTATATTTCTTTGATAACTTGTTTGTTGTGGTAGGCCTTTAGGTGGATCTATAAGTAAAGTAGAATTCATTCGTTTAGGTAAAGCTAAAAGAGATAAGAGGAAGACCTAAAATCACTTAGAAATAATGATAAAATATCTAAATTTACAAAAAAATCTAACCTCCTGATCAACACCTCCCTTTCATCTGTTGTCACTGTTGGTAGGTCCCTGTTCTTTCACCATGCACCATACTTGTGGAAAAGCCTTTCATGGAATGTTGCAATTGCACATTCAGCTCCAACATTTTCAAAAAGTTGTTTGGTCACCTTCACCTTTTTAATCAGATCAATGTGTATTGCATTGACACTTGTGAACAGAATTGTTGCTGTCCCTGGGTGTTTGTTGCAATCTATCTCCTCTAGCACAAGCATGTGGGAATAACTTTCATAGCCTTAGGATTGGGTCTTTTGTCCTTCCATTGTGAGTTGTTGATTTTCCTTTTTCTGTTGTGAACCCTAATAATCTGTAAAGCCGCACTCTCCCTCCCTTACTCTATGTCCTGATATTCCTTCTTCCATAGGTACTTCTTTTCTAGTCAATTATAGCTTCTTGGCCAATTGTGTGATGGCAGATACACCTTTGAAAGGCTGGGCCCAATGTGTCCTCACAATTCCACAGAACTCATGTTGTAACTGCCTTGCCTTTAGTGGGGACGTTGCCTTTGTGGGAGCATGCTGAAATCCTCCCAGATTGGTTTTTATTCTGCAAAATGTCATAGAAGCTCTAAACTGAAAATTGTCTTTGAGCCCTCTGCCATAAAGTACCGTCTTTTGCATTAGGCTTAGGGGTGAAGTTGTTATTCTGCCGAGAGCTGATATGCTCAAAATTTCACAACCGTTGAGGTTCATTTTAAGGAGGATTCCATGCCCAAATTCGATCTACGATACTTCCCATGGAACCCACAGAACCATCACTTTTGAAACTTGAAAGATGATCTCATTTGGGTCTGCAAAATCATTCCTCAACATACCATAATCTTCTAACCATTTGTCTCTCCAAAAAAGATCTTATCTCCAAAGCCAGGAGAAAAATTGTATTTTCGTAGATGCCAATATATATTTATCATGGCTAGTTGCCTTGTAAATTTTTATGCTTGTTTTCATTTTCTTTTTTGTTTCAATTTTTCATTATAATAAATGTGTTTATGTTTTCTTATTTCTAGATTCATTGAAATTTTTCCTATTTTTATCTCTCTTCACATTTTTTATCCACAAACATGTAAAAGAAATTGTATATACTACTAAAATCCTTTTTATTTGTTATAATTTGTAAATATTCAATATTTTATAATATGACTAGATGACATATATCAGTATGTTTTCAATATTATACTTCTTGTGCATTAAATTGTAATTTTTATAGTATTTATAATATTATCATTTAATTGAATTAGTAGGTCGTTGTTGCCAACACATGCATTTCTTTGTTTATATCGTTATCACATTACTTCAATTGGCCTATCACTTTGCCTTTCACCGATTGCCTCAGTCATTTTCAAGGGATGTTGCCTTGATATCGATCTTTTGCTTTGTGCTTTTTCAGAATGCCTTCAAAAGCTGACTAGTGACCATTAAATCTTATTACAGTTGACAAAGGATCTTTGGTACCCATATTTTGCAGTAGTAAATTGGGTGTGTGAGGGATCTGAACTCAAACGGTCAGATACATACTTGTGGGGTGTCACAAAACCCTTTGGAATAATTTTTCTTTGAATAAAATTCATCTAACAAGGATGGATTAAGTCCACAATCACTGTGTTTAGCCTGTTGGTTAAGTCGTTAGTGGTGATTTTCATTATGTTCTTAATGAGACTCATTGTCCTGAATTCACTGATGCTTTCAGGCCTGCTGATTTTTTGATATAAGAGTGGTGAATTAGAAGTTGATTGCATCACAATCTTCTAATATATGTTCCAAATCCCTGAAAAGATCCAGCTGTTCGTCAACAATATCCTCTCAAAACCTGTGATAGAATATCACGGGGAAGTCATCTGGGCTGGGAACCTTCTCATTCATTGAGAATATTACCTCTTTGATTTGTTCTACTGAGAAGATTTTAGCATCAGCACATTCTTAAAATTCCCTAAGCATTATTTTTCTGTAATTAGACATGTTTTCTTTAAGCAAAATTAGAAGTTATTAAGTGTTAATTTCCATGTATTACAACAGTTATATGATTTTGGAAATCACAAACCCGTTGACAAATATTCATTGAATGGGTAACAGGATTTTTATTTGCTCATATCATGCTATTATGATTTGATACAAAGAAAATCTTATTGCTACATCTAGTTCTGTCAGTAGAGGGCTTGGGTTAGATCAACACTCATTTCCGGATATTTGTCAAACCTTATTCAACACGAATTATTGGGATTACCAAATCTATATTAGTAAGTTTAGGGTATTGATTGTTACCATTGCTGCAGATGATGTGGATGGGAGTGTGGTAAATTGGAATCTTTGATTCTTAAGGGGTCTAGATGCGTTATTTTCCAAGTTTGGTTCAACATGTACAGTGTGGTAGTCATTAAATATGTTCAACATGTCTGGTGCATTAAGTCCTTAAAAATATGCTTTCTTTGATTGTGGGATGTGTTATCCTTGTATAAGCCATGGTTATATTTTTGTGTTCCAGGTATGTGGTTTACTTTATTTTTTGTTTGTTTTGCGGATCACTGCCTTTTTTGGGTGCCACTGCATCACTGCTGATTTGATTTTGTACAACACCTAGGAGCGTGAAGAAAGAAGACGTCGATTACGTGAGAACCAAGATGAAGGGCCAAAACGTGTGGTACAACGGAGTAACCTTTCTTATTCAAATCCTAGATCCCAAGGGAGAATAAAGACAATTCCTCATGGTTTGTTCTAACAATTCAACCAACATTTTTCTCCAGCTCTCTTTAGATTAATAAAATTGTATTTTTATGATAAAATTTACATATTTTCTAAAAAGGAACATAATTTTTCCGTACAGATTTTTGCATCTCAGGCTTCTCATTTGTTGCCCCTAAACAATGATTTTGTTGTTTTCTTTGTATCACAAGTGTGAGGGGTTCCCATATGTTACTTTATTATAAAAGCTTGTTATTAAATGCTATGGTTAACAGAGGTGAATTTGTTATTATTGGTGGAATCTGTAGGTGAGATAATTACATGTTTATGTATTTTGTAGTCAAAATATTAACAGTGTTTAGTTCTAGTGAATATGAAATGTATGCATGTGTTTTAGCTGTAATTAATTTTTTGAAACTTTCAGTATCATAGGGCTATGGTGTAACTTTTTGGTTTTACTTAGGAGAGATGGAGTTAATTTTTTAATAGAGAAGAGGAATACATAAATACGAGGTTATGTTCTTGTGCCCAAAATGTGATGATGATAGCTGAGCTCATGCTGCTCGAGAATATTGGACGGTGTTGGGTTTTAAATTGTAGACTGTAAATATGTTGAATTGGGGGAATTTGTTAGCTTGCTGAAGTTGCCGCATCATGATGGAAATGATCTTCCACAATAGAATTTAAGTGGTTGAAAAGGCTTTTCAGATTGCTACTACAAACTTTAAGGTGCACAGGGTACTACTTGGGAACCTTTTAGACTGGTTTATGTGTGAATGGCTTCTGATGCATGAACATCTTGTTGCCAAGAGATAGCAGGCCAACTTACAGAAGATGAAGGTCTGTTATTTGTTCTATGAGGCCAACATGACGAAGTTGTATGCTATCTTTTCTTCTCTTGTGGGACTAGTGAGAGGATTAGGGAGTAGTTGCTGTTCAAAACTCTGCTGGCGCCCTTCCTATCAAATCTGGTTCTGCTTTGTAAGACTGTACACACAATTTGATCAGAACATTACTTGATCTGGGGAAAACTTGCACTGCATTCTATTCTCTATACTTGCAGTTTGTTGTAGCACATTGCTCTCTTGTAATGGTGTCAGTTTTAAAAATTTATGGTGGGGATGTGGGCTCATAATATATGTTGTACGGGGCCTGTGGGTTTTCTTTTGATTGATCCTCTGGATCAATTTCTTGTATTCCTGGATAGTCTTATCTAATAAGAATTCTCCCTCTCTTTTCAAAAAAATGTTTATGATATCCCTACCACATGAGTTTCTTGATACAATTATTTGCCATCTTACCAATAGGCCTAGCAATAAAATATACAAATTCATATTTGATATTATCGAAAATAACCCTCCCATCTCTCAAAGAAAAAAAAGGTATTTTCTTGTTTCTTACACTAAGTGGGTGTTTGTGCACCCAGATTTCATGGGGAATGAATTTATGGGAATTTGAATTGCCATTGACCGTCTTTATTGCCTGTTTGTACCAGCGGGAATTTATGGAAAATGCATTCCCACAAATTCCCACTGCCTGTTTCATCCTGCTAAAAAATGCCCACCACGATTCCTGCTGTTCAGCATTAGAATAGACGGGAATCTTGCTTGCCTCCCCTCACTTGACAGTCCAACATCACTGAATTGCTGGAATCTCCTTCACCGCACACCAAATTGCTGGAATCTCCTTTGCCACACCATTCCATGATGGTATCAAACCTCCTTTGTAATATGATGTCCAAATACAAACTTTGTCTCCCTGTCTCCAGTGTAACATGAGTTTGTGTAACCATCAATCTTGAGAAGCCCTTGTATTTGCTGGCTAGACCTTAAGTCAGTATGTTCTTCAAGTAGGAAAATAAATTTAAGTAATTTCTTTGATGAACCATTATTTCTTTGTTCATGAATTGTAAGAAATGAAATGTTTTGTTGTGCCATTCTGACATATCAGATTTCCTTAAAATATGTCATCTCTATTGTTCAATATCTTCATATACGTCAGTGACTTTATTCCATGGGTTCAGACTAGGATATTCTTTGGTTTATAATTGAGTCAATTCCTAAGAATCATCTAGGTTTGCCCAAGTCCTTGGTTTCAAATTGAGTGGGGGGGGGTATATACATAGAAGACGATGAAGAAAATATGTTTTGTAGTTGTCCACTAGACATGCTTAGGCCTACTTGATTCTACACCCTAATCTTTCAACTGGAGATATCAGTAGAGGCATACCTAAAGGAGTAGCATGAGTGGCAACGGTAGAAGGGGGAAATATTTTCTGAACAGCATTCAGTGTTGTATCAATGGATGTTATGGTGTGTAGAACTGACTCTAGTTACATCCACAATGACTAGAATCTTGTTCCTGGCAGATTTCTAGAATCTTGTGTTACAACCACAATGACTATAGTTTGTGGTTTTCACTTCCATTGAATCACGATCTCGTTCATGTCTATGACCACATTTACACCCTTAGCTAATTTAGACCTGCCTCTTGGAATATTGGACTTTGTTCTTGTTACTTGATGAAAGCTCATTTGAGAATGAAATAATAGAACTTATGGCATATGTAAGGGCTTTTCTTCTTTTCTGTGGTGGGGCTATAGGTTCCATCAATTTTTCCTTAAGTTTGCTGGTTCGGGCTCAAGTCCTTTCCTTTACATTAGTAGATCTGTAGGTCTGGCTGGTTAAAGTGGAGTGTTCTACGTGAAAACTGAAAAGACTTAATTTTCAAATCCCAAATCTCAAAGGTAATATAAACATAAGGTCTTTATGATACTTGCATCTTTGCAATATCAGCCATTTGCGTTGGTCTTCAACTCTTCCAAGAATTTCCTGAGAGGTTTACAACTCTTGATGTAACTGTGCTCTTTGCTGAAGAGTGAAAAATCGTTAATAGATATCACAAACTTGTGAGATATTTTTCTCATGTCTATATGCATTCTTTAACATATCCCAAATTTTCTAGATGTATGCCACAGACATTAGTAAGCCAATCTTCACATGCCAAGGCTTTACCTTTGGGGGATCGTGAATGATATGTTTGATATGAACATTGAAGAATACTAGAAATGCTTTTTGCCATAAATGATAGTTTCACTGATCAACTTGGTCAACATATCAGTCAGATTCTGTAAAACTTAAGGCATTTTGGGAAATGTTAGACAATGATGTTGCCAAGGCAACAACAAAAACAATACAATGATGCAGTTCATTTTCAAAAATGTTGCTTTATAGGAAGTTAGGAAGAAATACAACTGGAATAGGCACTATGAGATGCAACCTGCACCATGCAATCATCCTGTAAAGCGGAAATGACTAGAAAGCCCCTAACATCATCCCCTACTGATGACTGGGGCAGAACTGCAGTCTGTTTAGTCTGAAAAAGCCTTGCACTTGGTTGGTCACAGAGGTGTTCACTCAGGGAGGGCAAGAGGTATTGGAGGAGAGGCTGGAAGTGGCCTGTTGTTTCGTTGGCAGGAAAGCAGCTGGGTGTTTTTTATGGTTTTTTTCTCTTTCCTCAAGACCTTTATACCATGTTAGAGAGTGTCACTTCTTATCAGTATTTGATTAAGCAAAAAGAAGGCTTTTTGATCCGTTCAAGGGAATCTCATAACATTGTCAAAGCTAAGTTGTCTATGAAACGAGAGTTTTCAAACAGGTGTTAGATGTGCAGTTTCACCATTTCAAGTGATACTAGAGATTCAGTTTTACATTGACAAGGAACTAATTTAGTCAGGAACCTCGCTTGAATCAAATAAACAGTAATTTAGTAGTTGTGCTACTGAATCATATCTTTTTTGTAGCAGATCATGCTGAACATTCTGCTTGAAGTGCTTCACCTAAGTGTATAGTCCATTTCATAAAGAAAATATCAAATTGTGTTCCTCATAAAGATGCACAATGTTGTCTCTAATGTCAATTTACAATGTTGGAGTCTTCCGCACTGGAAGAGGGGGGGGGGGAATTCTCTTATCTGTCTAGAAACCGGACATTATTTGAATAATGTGAAGTAAGAGTTGGATGATGCAGTGGCTTCCTAGGAAAGGTGATGTTTAGACCAACTCAATCATGAAGCTTTGGTTGGTGGCCATAAACAAATAATGTGGGGTTCTAAATCAATTGCTTGTGTGTTTGTCAATATTTTTAAACAGATATTGGATTGATTTCACAGAATGTTATAAACAAGAAAATTGGACATTATACAGGTTGAAAATCAAAACGTTTTTTAAATAGGGAGTTATTTAGTATTCATTTATAAATAAATGAATGAATATAAACATATTTACAATTGTATAGGTATCAAAATCATCAAAATAATTCAAGAATACTTTACATTATCATTTCACTGCATTTATTTATTTTTTTCCATGCAAATAAATAGTCTACATGGTATTTTCTCTGCATTCATTTGTTCTTATAAAGTGCAAATTGGTACTTTACAGGATGGTTGGATTGCCCTCCATTTGGTAATAGCATTGGCATTTTCATTCCTTCTAAAGTTCCATTAGACGAATCTTACAATGATTATGTGCCACCTGGTAGAAGGTACTCGTCTAGACAAGTGATTAAACAACAAAAAAGGCAAGGCAAGGATGTAAGTGTCTCACATGTGGAATGCGGTTTAATATTTGTTCTTATATTTTCCTGAAAAGGAATATCTGTTCTTATGCTGCTTTTAGTAATTAAATATTTTTAGGCACACAGTTAATTTTGTTTTGTGCCATATGCAAAGAATTAGTGTTGCAGAAATGCTAATGCTTAAATGGATGAGTGGTCATATTATAAGAGATGAATAATATGGTAGTTATACTAACTGAAGACGAGAATTTTAGCTTAGATGGTTTGCTCATATCTTTATGAGGCCAAAAAATGTACCATTTAGGAGAGGAGAAACTTAATTAGTGTAGACAAAACTAAAATAAGTAGAGGAAGACCTAAAACTGCTCGGTTAGGAAGTTTGAAAAAAGATTTAAATTTATATGATTTGACTATAAATGGAAATACATGGAAGAAAACAATTCATATAGTTGACCCGACCTAGTGATATTATGGTTTAGATTGTTACTGTTGCGTGTTGATGATAAGCTAATTAATGAAAATGATGAATACTTACCTTCTCTTGATGCTTTTTACTAAGCTAGTGATGAGCTGGTGAGGGCCAAGTGCATACTTATGTTGCATGTAGGTACCTATATACATGTATGCATGCATGTATTTATATGCACACATGTACACATGATCTATAGAGATCTGTACTGTAAATGATCCAAGCTCAAATGATTGTTTCTGAACATCAAGATATGCACAAACACACCTCTTCCTGTATGTTCATATTTTTGTGGTTTCCTGCTTTTCATTTAGAGTGATGATCTTTTATTTCCTCTTTTAGAATTATTGGAAAATATCTTGACACTATTGTATATTCTCCCAGTGGGGAAGAGAATTTGTTAGGTGTAATTTTAGAATTTTTTATTTATTGTAATTTTAGAAATTGATTTAACTGCATTCTTGATAAGAGTTGTTCATTTGATGGTGTGAAGATTACAAGGTTTTAGTGTACATGTTGGAAATATTGCTGCAGGAATTTTGTCAACAATCTTTCTTTTTGTGTTTTATTGTACATCAGATTGGATTGGTAATTGATTTGACTAATACTACCCGGTACTATTCAGCAATAGAATGGCAGAAGCAAGGTATCAAGCATGTTAAGGTACGTGGTTGCTTGATTTGATCAATATAACATGTTAGTTGTTACTTAGAGTTATTTCTACGGTTTAGTGGACAAAGCAAACACGTTTTTATTATGTGTCCAGATAGCATGCAAAGGACGGGATTCTGTACCAGATAACGAATCTGTTAATATGTTTTACAATGAGGTAGATATATATACACGTCTATTGTCATTTTTAGGTGTATGAATTTGTTTTTGGATTCTTGCATATGGATTTTAATGCTAAATTTGATGTAATCTTTTTTAGATGTTATAAAACGTATCCCGTCTTTTTAGATTGTGATAGGTGTGTATTGCTCATATCATTTGTGCTTTCTCCCTTGCATTCTGATGTTTGATGATCTCATTATTGTAATCCCAAGAGATTTTTAGTGGTTTATTTTAAGTGCTTATCTTCTGTTATGATATTTATCATTGTACAATTTCTGTTTACAAACCACTTTTAAAAAAAATCAAAACCACCAGGGTAGTCACACATTTTTCAGATTGAGTTGGATCCACCCTTTGGTTGCATGATCTTGACTTATTTCATCGGTGTTCTTGAACCACCTTTTGGATAAACCCACAAAATAACAATGGACCTATTGCCCAAGCATAATCCGTGCATGCCCAGTGATGATTTCTGGAGATGGGGTGGTCTGCCCAAAAAATGACCTCATTGCCATGCAACCAAATAGCTGAACATATTACATGACAGAGTAAAAGCGTCCTCTGCTTGGTTGTGAACATCTTGCCCTTAATGATGTTAAGCATGGTTGCCTGAAAATCCTCTCTTTGCAAACTGTACGTGACCTGTCCGAATCCCTTGAAGCAAATCACCTGACCAGTTGCTTGGCTGACCAGTAGAACAAAATGATCAACCTTGTTCGTTACAATTTCCCTTTTGAACTTGCAGATTCGTATTATCTTTATTCAATTACTAATCAATGTTACTAATATTACATTTCTTCAAAAATAACTTTTCAAACCCTAGATTTTCAGAATCCTACTATGCATCATGTGTGTAGTCTTTAGTCTTTACAAGCAAAAGAACCAATGACAAGCATAGTTGAAGGGGGAAGTCCTCGTGCCAGGGTGACAAATGGATTGGAAAGGCTATGGCTTGTTAAATTTTGGTTGGTGGTAGACATGTGGGATTAAGGATGGTGATGACAGGTCTGTTGTATCAGGATGGTGCCAATGATTGTGCTTGACGATGTTGACACCCACAAGATAGTGAACATGTTAGATGGTTGAAGTGTACTGTCCTTACATTGAGGAGTGCAGTCAATGGCACTTCCAATGCTTCATTGGAGAATGGTGTTGTTGCTGGACAAGGATGGGGGATGATGTATCTTATGGGAGGAAGGACAATGACAATGCTAAAAGTATAAAGCCAGTAGAGGATGTAGATCATGGAGGTGACATTGTTGTATATGGTGAACATGCATGTTGGTAGAAAGATTGTAATGGTGGCGAACATGTGGCATTGGGGAGGTTGGGGGGGGGGGGGTTGGTAAAACAATGGATGGGCAATAAGGAGGTGGGGTTGTATGAGATGTGGTGGTGGGGGAATGTGAATATACAAAGGAAGATGGAGAAATGGAAGATGGGAGGGTGTGTGTACTGATGGTTGATGCTAGTTATTCAAAAGGAGAAATGATTCTGATTAGCATAGAGGGAGCATCAATGCTTGCCTGCTTCATTAAAGAGTTCTAAAGATTTCACAAACACAACTGGAAAGCTCATGTTTGGGAATTGAGAGAGGTTTTCTAATATTGAGTCGTGGTGTAGGTGTATTTGGGAATTGCCCATCATTTGGGATTGCTGACTAGAAATTCATATGATATCACCTCAAACTCTCTTGCATTCCTCTAAATTGGGAAGCTCTTGTTGTTGGGTGTGGAGTGGGGTTTGTGACAATCATTGGATGTGGAGTGTTATGTACCTGGGTGGTGTTAAACCTAGGTTTTCATGAGTGATTAGATGACAAAAAGGAAAACATAGAATGGTAATTGTGTATTAGGTTTTAGTAATTGATGGGTGAGCTAATCTGTTGGTTGGTTTCTGGTTAAACTGGGAAAATGATCTGTGGCATGTTACCGTCAATTTAGTAGTTTGTGGTTATACTGTTTTAGACATTTATACTTAAACCTAACTCTAATAGTTCGGATAGATCTTTCATTTTTTGTATGATTTATATTTTGATCTTTATCCTTTTTCTGAATTTAGTTTGTCTAGTTTTTTTTTAAAGTTTGTCTAGTTATTTGCATAGAACGTTTATGATTTTTGATTCCTGAAGTTTGTTGTTTGAGTGAATTCGTTTTCAATGTTTGCCACTACCTGCCAGTTTACACACAGATAACACAATTAGTTCAAATTTCTATTCAGGTGTTGCAGTTCACGAACCGACACAGGAACCCAAAGAAGTATATTCTTGTGCATTGTACACATGGGCATAATCGTACAGGCTATATGATTATCAGCTATCTTATGCGTTCACAGTTTATGTATCTCACTGAGGTAAGTTGATTGTGATTTTTACCTTGGCCCATGCTTCTTATCAGATTTTAATCATTTTGCTTCCTTAATATTCTTTTTAATCTTTAATTGGTTAGGCAATTCAATTATTTTCTGGTGCACGCCCTCCTGGCATCTACAAACCAGATTATATTGACTCGCTGTACACATTTTATCATGAGAGAAAACCTGAAATGATGACATGCCCTCCTACTCCCGAGTGGAAACGATCATCCGATCTTGACTTGAATGGTGAAGCTGTGCAGGATGACGATGATGATGGTGATGGCAGTGTGCCCGTATCACATGTAGGTTTTCAAATATCGAGTGTGAAGATCTCATTGTCTTGTGATTCATGCTTTCTCAGCGTGTTACATGTCTATGTGATTAAATTTTATCGCATTTTATTCCCAATGTTCATTCATGCAATGATGAGAGCCACAATTTGGTTTTGTAAATTTTGTGCTTTACAGCTTGTATAGGTCTAGTAAACTTTGAAGTTCAAGTGGAACTTAATGGTATCTTAAGATGAAAGTTGTTTATTGATACAGTAATATTTGTTGCATTGAGAATTGTGGGAACTGGGAAACACTTGATCTTTTGAATGATTAACGTGGGACACATTTTGTAATATATTTATTATACAAGGGATTTTTGGTATCATTAATGACATAGCAATTCAAGAAAGGTGTTCACTTTAATCAATATTATTTTACGTGATTAACATCTATGAAGGACACTTTTAATTTTATATATATATAGAGAGAGATAGAGGTGGACTTGGGTGCTTTCAAAAGCACCAAGTTGCTAATGCTTCCTAGTTTTTCTTTTTCAATACTAAAGGTTTTAAATTATAAATCCGATCCAGTGGATTGAGTTTATAACTTAAAAAACACAAAAACAAAATTTCAAGAAAATTGGATATATTTATCTTGTTCATCCATAAGTTTGCATATTAGGATAATTTGGAACATTCATTTTATTGTCATCTAATTCAAAGCATATAGTCATCCAAATCAATTGAAATTTGATAGATAGATGCTTTACATAATGTTATTCAATTTCAATGGTTTTGGATTTTTATTCTGAGCCCTCTAATATCATAAAAAAACTCGGAAACATTAATGCTTTTGGTGCTTCCGGGAGTACCCAAATGCAACCTACTATATTGCTTAACTTATTGAGAAGCCAACATTGCCATTGCTGATATATTTTAGTTTATCAAAAAATTGCTCCAACTTTTTTGTCTTTGCCATCCGGGGATTTCCTGTTTTAGTTCCCAAATATGAGTAACTGTAGTACACTAGTGCAAATTGGAAGTCCTTTATATCATATATGAATGCAGGATGGTGCCTATGAAGAAATCCTTTTGCCTGACAGGTTGCATTAGATTGCGTTTTTTTGACATGCAATATTTCTGACCTAGCATGGTGTATAAGTCATTGTTGTGCATATTTCTTCTTCAGTTCAATATATCTTATATAGTGTGATTTTTGTTTCATTGTATGACATTAACTTAAAAAAGTCACTTTTTCATCTTATGGTGGTTGTCAATTTGTATTGATATTCAAACGTTGTGTTGTTCTCACATATTTGTTGTTTAGTGTACTGCATTGTTTTTAACACCAAGGATTTCATCTTGCAGGATGAAGGCATGGAAAATGAAACAATTACAAATGATGATATTTTAGGAGATGCAATACCATATGATATGCAGCAACAGTTGCAGAGCCATTGTATACATACACTTAAATTGTTCCAAGGAGTATGAAAACTTTGGCTTTGTTAATCTGTATGACATACCATGGATACTGTTTGATGCTGCATATGCTTGCCTGAAATATTTCTCACATGCAGATCCTAGGAAGCTAGTAGCTGTTCCGCTGTATTTCTTTAAACTACTTATGATACACTTTTTCCGTGGTTTACATTACAATGCCCTATATCAATTAGAAAGATTTGTTTGTTTACAATTATATTGATAGACAACAAGCATTAGTTCAGTGGTAAGGTCACTGTATTGTGTCCGTGGGTCATGGGGTTTTAAAAATGTTTCACCATTTGTGAAGGCTAGATTATGTACAATTGGATCTTCTTTAGATTTTGCTTTGGTGTGAGCTTGACACTAAGTTTGCACTTTTTGTACAAGTATTCTGATGTTATGAATAAATATGTAATTAGAAATATTTTTAACCATTGAAAATATTTTTTATAAAACGGTTATTTGTGCAGCTATACTTTATGACTCTGAATGTTGAACTGTAAAGTATGATCATATGAAAAAAACAGTGTTTTTGAGATGCATATACTTGGATGAGTTTTACTACTATAAGGTTAAGTTAAAAAACGATTTTGTTAGGAATAGAGTAGTTGCACTAATTGAAGATATGGTAAGAAAAAATTGGCTTTGGTGGCTTGGTCATATCTTTAGGAAGCCAAATAATGCACTAGCTAGGAAAGAAGTATTAATTAGTATAGAAATAACTTAAAGAAGTAGATGAAGATCTAAAACTATTTGATTAGGAATTGTGAAAAAATATTTAAATTTATGTAATTTAATTAAAAATTTGATCTTAGATAGAAATACATGGAAGAGGAAGATTCAAGTAGTTGACCCATGTAGTGGGGTCGTAAGTCAATTGTTGTTGAAAATATTTTCTAGATGTCGCTATTGTCAGGCACTGATATAAACATATTGAAGTACCTGCTTTTTAGAAGATAGAATATAAATTCCATTGATGCTTTACACCATATCTAGAAAGTAGGGAAATTATATATGTTAACGTTTTCTTATTGAAATCTAATAAAATAATTAATGCTATTTCATTATTAATTTGGAAAAACCATTAATATTATCCTTTGCTTTTATCTAGTTTGTATTAAAATATAACCTAGATTGTTTGAAAATGTAGCCTGATTATCTATTAAAACATAACCTAGATTGTTTGAAAATGTAACTTGGTTATCTATTAAAACATAATCTAGATTGTTTGAAAATGTATCCTGATTATCTGTTAAAACTTAACCTACTTTTTATAAAAACATAACTTGTATTGTTTTAAAATGTAACCTGGTTATGTATGAAAACATAGCCTAGCTTGTAATAAAACATAACTTATTTTGTATTAAAACATAACTTGGTTTTTTTACTTGTGTTCTGGTTATGTATTGAAATATTACTTTGTTTGTATGGAACGTAGGGAAAAGTACATATCTAAAAACCATATGTATTAAAACATATCTAGAAAGTAGGGATGGTGCAAATGTTAATTTTTTTTACTGGAATCTAATAAAATAACTAATTCTATTTCATTATCAATTTTAAAAAGCCTTTAATATTAACCTTGCTTTTATCAAGCAGTTTTTTCAACTGGTAGGTGCGATACTCTTAGACTTCAAATTGATGTGGTTGGTCTCTTCTAGTAGTATCCTAATTTTTTTTACATTTTTCCATGGTTTGCAGGGTCGTGGACGTTCACAGTTTCCTGGGTCACATCCTGTTTCGTTAAATAGGTCTCTTTCTAACCATTTTCTTCTTTCATTGGCATACATAGATGTATACAGTAATTGCTTTTTATTAAGTGTTCATGGAAGGAGTTTTAATCATATACGTACTATAATTTTCTGCATATTATTTTCCCAATATTTCTCAAGCACATTCATTTTTTTTATTTGTAATTGAGTAGCCCTAAATGTTGAAAAGAAATTGACATCTGATAAATTATTTTAAAAAAATTGGATTTGGGTAAATATTATTAGAAATAAACTTTGCAGTGTGATAAGTTATATAAAGTTAAAAGCAGTCAAACTTATAGTATACAAAGAAATTTCTATTTCAAATGCATGCTACTGACATGGTCTCCATTGACAGTTCAGTTTTTATTGTAAAGTAAAGACAGCTTATCATTCTCTCCTCAAAGCCTGCGACGGGGACAGGTAAAACCCAGTGAAGCAGTAGGGAGGGTTGGTCAAACGGGGGGATGTGGGTGCCGGAGCTTTAGATGAGGGGGTGTCCATATTTTGGTTGAATTCCCCACCCTATGGGGAAAGGTGACCCCTTTATGTAGTCATAATCTTTTTTCCCGTTCTGACACTGCCAGAAATACGATGGCCCTGATTACCCAACCAAAGAGCAGACGACTAATGTGTTCCACTTATTGAGTAGGGTCTATGGTTGGTCCGTGACCCTTGGATGCCGAAGGCATCCTCCTTGGGGTGATCTTGTAGATCCACGGGGTGGAGACGTTGTGAAGTTTTTTCCTTTTGTGCCACATTTCACTCAAAGGGTTGAAGGGAGATTCAAGCTATTACTTAAGTGTTGTTGGATATTATTGATTTTTAAGTTGGTTATCTATTTTTTATGTACATTATTTCTCGCTGTACTTAATATTCTTATTATGATTATCTGAAAATAAATATTAATTTTCTGTTGTAATCTTATTTAGTGTTTCCAAACCAATATATTAGCGAAATTGGTCCAAATTCTTCTGACTTCTTGTTTCATAGTTGGTGTAAAATTTGGTTTGAAGAACTTCTGTTTTGCTATTTTGAATATCTTTTCAATAGTGACACTGTTATTCATTTTTGCACATTTTCTTTTTGAATAAATTGCAATACACTCGTTCATTCTTCAAAGAAAAGACAAATTCATATAGTTCCTTTGTCACCAATACTTGGTGAAAACAGAATGTCTTGTAGAACACAGATATTTTTAAGAATATTCTCATTTGAGTTTTCTTGATTTTTCATCATTGATGTCATGTATAATGCAGAGAGAATCTCCAGCTACTAAGACAACGTTACTATTATGCAACCTGGAAAGCAGATGGAACAAGATATATGATGCTCCTCACCATTCACGGGTGCTATTTAATTGATCGAAATTTTTGCTTTCGGAGAGTTCAGTTGCGGTTTCCTCTACGAAATACAAATGAGGTCTGCATGGGATCACTTGACAAGACAATAATTGTGATCATCTTTTTGTTCTTTGATTGATAATGATGATTCTAATTTACCTTCAAGGGACTGCACTCCTTTACGTTGATTGATGGTGAGATGATCATTGATAGCGTACCCACTAAACGGAAATTTGAGCGAAGATATCTTGCTTACGATCTAATGGTACTAAATGCAGAATCTGTTGTTGAGGTAGGTTGCAAAATGAAATGTTTTGGCATTTGCTTTGCATGTTTAGGTGTCTCATAGATGCACTTCTTTTCTGTCTGATTCCATTTTTTAAAATATATAGATGTCTGATTTTAAAGAATTTTGGGATTTGAAATGTATTTATGTGAACATTTGACACATGATGAAATTATTAGGCGTGCTTGGAAATCTACATGACAAAATATAAGTATTCTGTTTTTTTTTATATAAGTATTCTACACAATAAGTATTCTGTTGAGTACCATGTTCTAGTGAATTAAGCCATGAGAGTTGTTTGACTTGTGTTCAACATGAGTGAACACAGGAGGCCTTGTAGGCTTGAAGTGTACACATTCTATTCCCAGTGAATTCATCCTATGTTTTACATCTCAGTTTATACGTGTTCACAGAAATCGTTCAATGGGTTAATTGTGATGTGTATGAAGCTTTTACCCAGTATTACCATACTTCTTATGGTCTTTCTCAATGGCTTGTAAGTTAATGTTTATTTATCAGTCAGTCCTTGTAAAAAGAGTTGCAACAGTCCGTAACACAAACTAAATTTGAAATTCTAATATTAAAGTAAAAAACAAATGTTGGGTGGTAATGTTACATTTGGAGCACGATAGTTAATTTTTGTGTATTCTTGAGAGGTTTGTGGACTTCATGTTTATTGCTATTTATTAATGAAATTTAGGTAATAATGATGAATACAAACTTTCTAAAACGATTCAAATGAATAAGATTGTAAGTCATTTTTTAGAGACATATAACATTTTTTGAGCCATAAGAAAACAATTAATTAAAAAAAAGCAAGTTTATTTAGCAAATAAGGACATGTGAAAGAGTAGTTATTAGTGTTAAAAGTATAGGATGGAAACTAGAGAATTTTCAATTGACATATTTACACTAAGGGTCCTCTTTAGATCCATATTTGTTTGTTTTTGTTATGAACGTAATAAAGATATTGAGGAGAAATACCTTGGATATGCCATTTGTTTATGACATCATTTTAGTTAACAAACATAAGTTAAAGAATTAGTTCTAAATTAGAATTATAGAGATAATTAGAGTTCAAAGGATTTGGATTGAGTTGGTCAAAAGTTGAATATATGAAACACAAGTTTAATGAAAATAGGAATAATGATGAAGGTATACAATTAGATGTACATGAGATTCGTAAATATAACATTTTTAAATACTTAGAATTTATAATACATAGCACTGGTGAAATTATAGAGGATGTTATTCATAGGATTATAGTAGGATAAAGTGAAGAAATACTTTTGAAGTGTTATATGATGGGAAGATGTAATTGAAATCAAAAGGAGAATTGTATAAAATTTTAGAATGTTGAATTGCAAAGCATGACTATATGCAAAAATTAGTATTTTTTAGATCATATATTTAGGTGGATAAGTGGTAATACTATAATGGTAAGCTAAAAAATGTTTTCATAAGTAGTAAAGTAGGAGTTGCACCAATTTTCTTTGGTTCCATTATTGATATTGGGTTTATTTTACAATTTTTATGCAATTGGGGGTTGTAGCCTTGTAGACTGTAGTGGTTAGTTGATATATGCTTTTCTGGATGCAGCGGCCTTTTTCAGAAAGGTGGAAACTACTTGAAAAGGAGGTTATTGAGCCTCGTAATATGGATCGATGGCAAAACTCGATTTATAGATATGATATGGAACCATTTCGCGTAAGTAATTTATTGATGCTAGTGGTTGCTCATTTGTTTCCTTCTTTGTTGACGTTTAATTCATATTTGTGTTAATTTGTTGAATTGAAGAACATTTTTTATTTGTTGTATTTGTGGTCCTAACTCATCTAAGGGGAGAATTCTTTGTCAACTTATTTTCAAGCTTGGATCTTGAGGGTAGGATGTGTTTCTTTGTGTTTTTTATTTTGTTAATCCCACATTTTTGTTCTGGGAAAAACTCTATCAGTGTAAACACCAAACAAATATTGTATTAGTTTTCATTTAATTGTTATCTTACTGTTGTTTATCAACAATTTGTGGTTCGAAGCATTAATCTTCATGATTATATCTAGGTACGTAGAAAGGATTTCTGGTTGCTGTCCACTGTTACAAAGCTTTTGACAGAGTTCATTCCATCCCTTTCTCATGCTGCAGATGGTCTTATATTTCAGGTTCATTTTCTCTCTTTTTACAATTTTATGATTTAAAGTATTGTTACTGCTTTCAGTTTGTTGGCTTAAACATCAGATGTCTCGTGACCTATTATTAGTACTGTCATTTTGTGAATACGGCAAACATATTAGACATCCAATGTTTGGCTATGTATAATCAAGTGTACGGTATGTTGAGTATGTAGTTGCTGTTAGGATGTGGTCTTGTTCCATGGGTTGTTCTTGATGACTTGGTGGTGGTGCTACATAGTGGAAAATGGGAGTTTGAATCTCATTCACCGTGTGAGCTTAGATAATGAAAAGATGTTAAATTTGTGCATCCATTTTTGGAGTAATATTTTAATTATTTATGTAAATCATCTCCAAAAATGTGTAATCTTAAGGGTCTACAGAATCACGTGTGCTCTTTGAGCCTGAATTTGCTTGTGTATCCCCATGAGGCTTTCCTGTATAATGGATATGGCAGTGTTTAGGGTTGTGATCAACCTCTCCTCTAGTTTAAGTGGCCTTTGACTATCTGTGCTCGTCTTAATGTGCTTCTCATCTACTCTCACTTTCTCTAGGTTTTGATATGCATCTCTTCATATGGCTTACCATCAATGTAGATGTCATGATCATCTGGTGGTTGTGTAATATTATTGTCCATATTAGTGCTTCAATGAACTTATGTGCTTTTCAACGTTAATATACATGTCATCTGTAATTGTTCTAGTTGTCTTTATGCTTTCCTTATTTAATGTGTTGTCCATTTTTCTCCATTTATTCAACAATAAATCCTTATATTTCAAAGTTACATCTATTGGATCTAATTTATCATGATATTGTTGTTCTTTTGGAAAGTGTACATCTATTTGTTCCATACATTTGGTGTTGTCTCATTGTATTATCAACACTGATATACATTTAAAGGTCAACACTGATATACATTTGCTCTTTCACTTTTAGTTTTGATCGCAAGTCTTTACCTTTTTGTATTGATTATGGACAAAATAATTTAAAAACATTTAAGGAGAAATACATTTGTTGATAGTGTATGTTGTTTGCCAATGAAATTAATGTTCGAATTGATTTTAAATTAAAATTATTGAGTGATGCTATAGAATCCAAAGGATTTAAACTGAATATGACAAAACTAATTACGTGGTGCAAAAGTTACTAATCCTTAAAACCATTAGGATAAAATAAAATTGGATGATCATGATTTCCTAAAGTAATAATTGAGATAACTATAATTTGTAAGTGAAGGGTGTTGTTCACAGTATTAAGGTAGGATTGACAAAATGAAGAAATACATCAGGATTTTTTTGCTTTAAAATAGTATCCCTAAAATTACAAAGTTTTTTATAACGTCTATTCATTTTTATGTTTGGGATAGTATTAGACTGTTGGACATGTACAAAAGTTTGTGTAACAAAAATGAAAATTTCCAGATAAGACATCAAAAAAATATGTTTATCCAAAATAAGATAGGAGTTTCTCCTTTTAAGGGAAAAATAATAGAAAATTCTGTTTGATGGTTTGGTCACGTCTGTAAAAGGCCTACAGACGTGAGTAATGGAAAATTAATTAGTTTTGGTAAAGGTAATAGAGGTTGAGGAAAATTAAAAAATTACTTGTTTAAAAGTTTATACTTTTATAAAAACATGAGTACCATCAAACATTAAAATGTGGTTTGTGGGATGCCCCTGCCCGATTAATAAGATTGAGGGGTGTTTTTTGTAAAAAAAACATTAAAATGTGTTAAAAATTATTAAGAAGCATTTGTATAATCTTGGCATAATTGATATGTAATTTGTCATGGTCTCCTGTTTTTCCATTCATCTTATTGGTGTTAATAAGCATGTATTCTTTCAGGGTTGGGATGATCCGTATGTACCACGTACCCATGAAGGTCTTCTGAAATGGAAATACCCTGAGATGAATTCTGTCGATTTCTTATTTGAGGTTTCTTGTTAAACGCTCATTTTCCTTTTTATGTTATTAATCTCATGGTCTTTGGTTATTGTGCATCTTATTGGTAAAACATACTGCCAGGTTGGTGGTGACAATCGTCAACAGCTATTTCTCTTTGACAGAGGGAAACGGAGGTCACTGGATGGGGCTCGAGTTACATTTAAAGGTCAACACTGATATACATTTGCTCTTTCACTTTTAGTTTTGATCACAAAAAAATTCCTTTTAATGATGGCTATCCTCTCATTTTTCTCCAAAGGCAATCTTGGCTTTTTAAGAACGTGTCTACCCAATTTAAAGAGGTTATGTGAATCTAATATAAAAAATTTTGGGCCTTCAACAGAAAGAAGATAACGGGGTTATATTTTCCAATGATTATCTGATCAAGAAACTTCTGAATTCTAATCAATTTATTTCTGTACAATAATATGCCATGCTAATTTTATTTTCCTTTTTTCTTGAAATCTATGTCCTTTCCTTTTTTTTCCAATTAAATCCGGAGGGAAGTGATTGGTCGAAGTCTGGTGCTCACGTCGTTGGTTCCATGTCTGTTCCAAGAAATCCAATGTGAAGGTTTTCAGAGTGTACTTTCAAGTTTTTTAGCTGGATATATACTGCACTAATGGTGGTTTGCTAGTGTCTTAGTCGTTGGATACTTGGGTGTGTTGCATTTGTAGGTCACCATCGATGGGGCTGCTTTCAGGGATGGATGCTATTAGGGTGAGCATTGAAGATTTTTTTTGCGGTGCAAGCATGCTTTTCTTTTTCATACTAGAGGCTTGGAATTTCGTCCTTCCAGTCAGTAGTAGAGTTGTGTTTACAGAGGGGGAAGTTAAAAAGGCACTCTTGACTGCCGAGTATTCCGGGATACAAAGCTCTACGTCCAAATTTCTCTCCTATTTTGGTTTTAGTAGTGTTTGGATATCTATCTTTTTACAGATCATGTAAATTGAATATTTCACTGATGGAGTGATGACTAGAGATGTCAATCGGGCCGGTCTGACCTGATTTTCTTAAGGCATAGCACTATTCGTGCTGTGCCTGACCATTCAGTCAGCAGCCCAAGCTTGACTCATATTTCATTTAGGCACGATTTAATTTTTAATTATTTTTTATTTTATTAAAAGTTTATATAACATTAATATAATTTATAAATAGTAAAAATTGGTTAAAGGTGGGATTTGAACATGCAACTACACATCTCTTGTTAACATACTCAAACCACTAAGTTATAAACAATATATACAACTTATAAAAAAAAAATTAAAAAAATTAAAAAATTATTTTTGTATTGTGTCATGCCAGGACAAAAGCATGGAAGTCCAGCCCAGGCGTGGTTCATCAAACCATGTTGTACCGGTCAATGACATGGTTTGATTGTGTTGGGTCGTGTCGGCCTAATTGGGCATGACTAAACTGACATCTCTAGTGATGATTGTGTCATCAATGCCACTTTTTTTGCTCTCATCCTTAAGAGATATGGATTTTTGATATTAGGGATTTCTATCTTATTAGTTCAATGACTTTTTTAAAGTTAAGGTTTGGCTTACATTCTGTCAGAATTTGTTCGTTGCAAATAAATTATTGATGGACTTTTTGATGCACATGAGTGCATCAAGGTATGTCATTCGCCTGATTTTTATGGAAGAAACATATGACAGTGCTGACTAGCCTTGTTCAGTGGTATTGCTAAAAGGTGCATGGGATAGGGAGAAATAAGGAAATGGTAGGTTTCGATTGTGGCTGCAGACCAAGACAAGGTGTTCGTATGTTTGTAGCTTTTTGATCCTTTGGCCAAGGTATTTGAATTTGGGCTCTAAAAAAGGTTTGGGTGTATCTACTTTCTTCCATACACACAAAGGTTTGCATTGTTAGGTGATATTCTGTGCACAATGAAGCTTGTTTTTACGTCTCCGCAATGTTGATTGTGCCTACCTGATTGCAACCCTCCCTCTCGCAATGAACATGTGCATGGGAGTAGTTGGGAGGTGGTCCATAGTCAAATGGGAACAAATTGTGGATTATAATTCTCTTCAAGGCTGTGTGATGCATTAGTCGTAGTGAATGCCTTTATAATGCCCAAGTACTTCATGCCCTACCATTATTCATGCCAATACAATATGGGTACAATATGGATTGCATACTTGTACGTATCCTTGCGTGGGGGACTTTTTTTATATTTTTTGATATTGTGAGAGTTATAAATCATTGTAGTGCGTATTTTCTAAACTTGTTGAATACCTATAGTGTACTTGTAATTCTCTCTAATGAAATGTTATATTTTCTCTCTATGTAACTTGTCGTACTTGTATCCATGTCATGTCTTTGTGCTGCTTTAAATGCATGCTTGTGCCTATATCCATGTGACCAAATTCGAAAATTTGACATATATGTGTGTAGATAACTAATTGAAAATTTTCATTGTTTTAAAGGAATCTTTTGATAGAGTACATAAAAATCCATTGTGGTGGGTATTGAAAATAAAAAGGGGTAAGGTAACCATAGGATATATAGATATTATAAAGGACATATATGAAAGTGTTAGAATAGTTGTGCAGTGATGGTGGTGCTTTATAGCAAAGGTGTAGGCTTGCATTTGAGATAATTTTGGTCCTTGGTTTCTGCTCGTGCAGTGGTGACGTGGTTTTGGGAATCACATTTTGATTGTACCTTCTCACAAAGTGTATATGCTCTACATTCAATTTCCATTCTCACCTTCCACTTGAAAGTGTACCGTTCAATTTGTTTTTCCCTAAGTCTCATCAATTTGTCCTACAAATCACCTATCTTAGTGACTGACGTGAAATTTTGTATGGATACTAATTTCCTTTCTTTTTCCATAAAAATAGCTGTGATTACAATTCGCATTAAGCTGAGTGATTCCTTTTGAAATACACTAGGATCACTATTCTAGGTCGAATTCCTTTGATGTTTTTTTTCTTGTTTAAATTATCTTGAAAAAAGGGGTTCTCTTTGTAGGAACCAGGTCATCGAAATTGTTCTTCACTTCGAACTGATTGACAACAATTTATTTTGAGGATGGTGAAATTATGGTCTCTTGCATATTATAGCTTCAAGGTAGTTTGCCCGCAATAAACATTTCCGGCTTCTTTCTAGTCTTGTCTCATCCATTAATTTGATATTTTGCTTTGAACGCAATGCGATTGCACTAGTGCCCAACTAACTGGCTGTAAATGTTCTGTGATTGTAAATGCTTCCTCATATATGGAAGATATATTTGCTTCCAATTCACATACAATAACTTGTTGATCCAAGATAACATGTGTCTCTGAATCTCTGATGATATTAAGTGTTATAAATGTGATTTCAATATTTATTACTGTGCAGATGGTTGGATTAGTATCACTTTGAATTATATTTCTTGTCATTTCCATGTCTTCCAAACTTGAGGAATCCCTTGAGTACCATGTTTCTATTTTTCCAGAAGAAGATGCATCTGCGCACTCCGGAAAGATTATAGAGTGCTCATGGGATTCAGAGCAACAAACTTGGGTTTGCATGCGTGTTAGAACAGACAAAGCTACTCCAAATGAATACAATACCTATCTGAAGGTTTTTGCGTTTCTGGCTTATTATCATTAATTTTATACTCTGGTTGTGACCTGGTAAATATATTTTGGTTACTGCTAACTGAGCCCAGGTTACGAGAAGCATAAAGGACAACATCACGGAGGAGGATTTGCTTAATGAAATAGGGGAAATCGTGCAGCTTCCTATGTATTCCGACAGAATCGCAAGAGCATACAGTGTCCAGCATTCACATGCTGGCCAACGCCGAAGATGATTATTTCGAGGGATCAATAATTGGATGGTAAAATAAGAGTCAATTCTGTACCATATCTCGGGCTGCATTGTTAGCTAGATTCGATTTGCATTAGTTTGTAATTATCAGCGGATGGTGTTCACCTAAACGCAGCTGCGTCTGCCAGTGATGTATTATAGACGTTTGGTTACCATGTAAATTAGTATAGCATCTATGGTAATATTAGAAATTTGATGAATATCAATTGTTAAAAGACCCATGGTGATATAAGATGCCTTCTTGGAAGTTCAAGGATATCCCATCCAAGGCAAAATATTTTGATACCGGGGTTTTTCCCCTCGGTAGAGTGGAAGACGGATTAGCATGGGCTTTTTCTTATGATAACGTTACCCTTGCAGCCGGATCCATCCTTGATGTCTCTATTGCTCTTCGTTGTGTTCCATCCTTGATGTTTTGTTTGGTTAAGCTTAAAGAAGTATGGCTTTTTTTAATTAAAATTGTCGATCGATTTAAGAGACAGGGTCTCAAAAGCAGGTTACAAGAAGGGCATAAAGCGTCGGGTCCTTCTTGTCTGGATCCTGAAGCTGAATCCAGTAAGGTACCATGAAACATCTGGAATATTGCTAGAAATCCGGCAGTGAGGACTGCAGAAACCTGAAATATTCTTGGTGCGTCTGATGCGCAAAGACATAACTGTCTACCGTTGAGATCATTAGAAATTTTATCCAATCCGTGATAATCAGCTTAATGGCATCTTATGCGTCTTTTAACAGCAGCGAAAGAAATAGATATTCTTTGGTAATTGATAGTGTTCCAGATTTTCCAGAAAATAACAGAAATTAAAAATTTTCGTTTCTTGACCCTGTTGCTCTTGTTCCTAGCTCTTCGCCGTGCCCATGCTCATCTTCGCTGATATTGTTGATTATTTAATGAATTACCTAAATAACAGCAGCGCCATATTCTAGATAAAATTGCTTTCATAAAATAAATAATTAGCGTTTCTACAGATTTGAATACTCTGCAGCAACAACAAATAGAAGTTAGCTGTGCCCCTCAGACTTGTCTAGCAACGTCGGTACGAAGAGCATCGCTAAACATTTTTCAGAGGAAAAAAGATACTCATAGATTTTGTAATTGTTTGGAAACTACTTTCTGAATTTTAGCTTTAGTTAACTAAAGTTCTTTCCAAATATACTTTAGAGATAAATCTCCCTCAAGCAGCACCATAATGATGATGAATATGCGTCTTGATCTTAAGGACTGCCAGGCTGTACAAGCAGAAAATTTACCATCTGCATTAAGTGTCCACTAAGGTGTATTTCCACTTTACCTAATATGATTAGAAAGCTTCGGCCAAGCTATTTTGAGCTCCTTCCAAAGCTGGGAATGATTATTATATGGGTTTGATTCATTTATCTTTCCATAAATGGCTGTGAGTGTAGTGGCCAGAATGTTGTTATTATGCAATAAGCGCCATGCCATCTTCATTCTCAAGGCTAAAACGAACTCTATAAGATCTCTAATTCCAAGAACCCCTTTATTTATAGGCTTAGTAGCTTTCTCCCAACTAATCCAATGAATGGTTTTGGCAGATGAGTCCCAACTCCATAAAAAATTGGCACAGAGGTGACTAATGTTATCCGATAAACCATATGGCAGATTCAAGGCACTTAGGAGTTGAATAGGAATGCTCAGGATAACATGATTGATGAGGATCCCTGCCTCTATGGCTAAGTAATCTTCTCAGCCAACCAGCCAGTTTGCCTTTAAGTTTCTCCATCATTTCAGTGAAATACCCAAACTTGGATCTTCCCTTGAAAATGGGGCATCTAAATATTTGAAAGGCCACCGACCCCTATTGCAACCCAGAGTATCAGAGATCATAGTTATTCTGCTTGTAGAACTTCTATTTGAGACCAAGAAGTATCTTTTCTCATAATTGATTTTCTGACCAGTGATTGTTTGATAATTCAGTAAAACGTCCTTAGCCTTCTCTAGCATTGATTTCCTCCCATTCAAGAACAATAAGGTATCACCCACATAAAGTAAGTGTGAGATATTCCAATGTCCACCATTGCAATTGGAAGGAATGTAACCTGTCTCATGCTGCATAGCAAGAAGGCCCCTGCAAAGCACCTCCTCCACTAAAATGAAAAGCCCTAGAGAAATAGGGTTACCTTGCCTTACTCCTCTAGATGAAATGAAGAACCCCGAAGATGTGCCACAAATCAAAACAGATGTGTAAAAAGTATGGTTATAGCGTATGAGTTGGTCTGAAGGTTAGTACACTGTCCTTGCCACAATTAATTATTCCTAGACTTACAAGAAGTCCAAAAAATAAGAGAAACAATAGTTAAATAATCACAGAGGAAGAGACTGAAGTAGGTTCATAACAGCATCCCGGTGGGGCATGCTTGGGATGGCCCCCTTGACTTGAACACAGAGGGAGGCTGCAGCAGCTGCAACATTATTGGCCTCGTTAATAACTCAATTGATCGAGTAGGTCCATGGCTAAAGAAACAGAAGCTTTTTCATCAAACTACATCATACCTGCAAACTGCATGCATTCCTCTGTGGTCTTTCCTTCAACAAGAGCCACAGCAAAAGAAGCAGTGAATGTGTCTCCAGCACCTGTTGTGTCAAGAACTTTTGCTGCCTTAAAGATGGGTTGAATGATTGGCTCCTCCCCTTCTATAAATAATGCAGAACCCTTGGCACCAAGCTTAACGAGGACTTGCTTAACACCCTGCAATCACCATAACCCTAGTTTGTCAACAAGCACTAATGAATGCATCTTCAAGATGGTCTGGAATTGAGCTTTTACTAAAATGAGATATCAAGATCATCCAGTTGAACACCAAAACCAACCATTTAAGCCATTTTAAGGGGCAATAATAATGATTATGATGAACATTCAAAAATAAAATCTTACCTCAGAAAAGTACTTTATGAAGTGACCTAATTTTAAGAAAGCAACCAACCAAACAGTTCCGAGTTTTGACAGCAAGAACCATGGTACAAATAGAATGATTACTCCAACAAGGAAAGTGAAGTCTGGCATCCGAGGAAATATAGAACTAAGGTTCATGGCAAGGGCATTCCTTTTATATGTTTGTGAGCCTATTATATATGAAACCCACCATATTATGACATGCAGTAACAGCTTGGCCTATCTGTTGAAAGGTCTCTGTGGGCATCTCAGTCAACCTTGCTAATTCTGTCTCATTTGGGCTTAGTATATCCACAAACTTTAGAAGTGCTGCTGGAATAGGTCCTTCCATCCCACCAGCATCTAGAATCACAGTAACTCCAGCACTATGTGCAGCCTAAAAGAGAGAAGGAAAAGATAGAAGGTTGGCTTATAATTGAAGAAATAAGAATGCACACAGTAAAAACAAAAAACGTTGAAAGACATGATAAATTTCCTGGTAAATGATTCTCAGCAACTCCAGCACTATTTGCAGCCAAAAGGGGAGAATCTCACAACCTAGGACAAGTACATTTGTACTCATACAAATAGAACAACAATAGAAAAACATCCTAATCTCACTGTGGAGAAATAGAATGCATGATAAACCAAAACTATGGACAATTTTAAGAAAATTTTGGAGATGACCTAAAAGGCCCGAGCAATATAAAATTTATGGAAAAGCATCTTCCAAACCCAAAACAGGAGGTTAAGCAAAATGGCTAATCATATAGGAACTCAAAATTCGCATTTCATGTGAAATAAAAGGGTATACTGTTTTCTTGTGTGTAATTGTTTTCCATTGACCAAAAAAGATGCCTCAATAAAATGTATTAATGAGGTTCTAGTTCAGAGAGATTACTAGGGCTTTCTGAAAAAGCTAGAAGAGGACTGAAAATAATTACAACAACAATAATCAAGAAATACTTGGCCAATTGATTCATTTCCCAAGAAAACTTCAGTATAGTTTTAGTTATTTTGACCTAACACGATTCCAATAACCAATATATAATCTACTTTAGCTCTACCAACTGGGTGACTGATGTGAAGCAAAACTTTAATCCGATTGATTTTTGACAAAATAGCTTCTTTGGTACTAATTTGTACTAAAATTAGCACACAACATCATCCTAAGAAGTCTGAGATCTGAAGTGTACTCCCTAAACAAAAACAAATAGCAAACTTATTCGAGTACCGATGGTAAGAAAATGCAGGAAATCAAAGAACAGCATTAAAAGAAACAGATTAGTAGGCTTTTCAAGTATCAGTAACCATCACAATGCAGCAAACATACAACTAAAACAAGCCAAAGATCAACTTCTGGAACCAAAAAGATAATGTCAAGAGAAAATCAGCCCAAAATAGAAAACACTTAAATCATCAGAAATCAACCAAAAAAAGGAGCAAAACTTTATAGCATATCCGGTCCGCCAATTACCTCGGCGACCTGGATATTAATCCAATCGGGAATCTCCCTTTGCAACAACACAACCCCAGCCTTCTTCACCAAGTCTCTCTCTTCCTCCCCCAGCCTCTCCGGCCAACAGCACATATTCGCCCCACCCACAATCACGATCGAATTCTGCCCGCCCTCCTGCAGCATCACCACCGCGTGCCCAGTCGGAACCCCACCCACTCTCCTGACCATCCCAACCCACACATTCCCTTCCTGCAACGCCTCCTCGATCAACTTCCCGTGCGCATCCATCCCCACCTGCCCCAGGAAGCATGTTGGGTAAGCGAGCCTGCCCCCACAGCAGGCCTGGTTGGCGCCCTTTCCCCCCGCCAGAGTCTGACCGGCGGTGGCGGAGATGGTCTCGCCTTCCTTGGGTAGTCGGGGGATTTCGAGGTAGATGTCGGCGTTGGCCGAGCCAACCACGACCATGGGCTTCTCACCGGTGGCGGAGAGGGAAGCGTTGGTGGTGGGTTTACGAAAGGAGAGATGCCACTTGCGCTTGGCGGCGGAATGGTCGTAGTTTCGGTAGTGGCGTGTGGGTGCAACGGAGTACGGCGATCTGTACAAAACCTTCATCTTCGCGAGAAGTCGAGGACAGGGGACAGAGAACAGAAGCAAAGTGAAGAGCTGTAACGTCGCCTCGTTTGATAACTACTCTGTACTTTTTAGAAACTTCAATTTTTATTTAACTTTAATAGTAACTGAGAATGAGAATAATTTTATAAATAATATTAAAATTATAAAATAAAAATGTATGTAACGATAATAATATATAAAAATTTATATAAAGTTATAGTTGAAGTTGAAATTAAAAAGATAAAAGGACTTTTGTATTTAATTAGATTAACAGATTAGATTTTTTGTTTAATAAAATATATCGTAAAAAGTTAAAATGTATCGTAAATAGTTATGGTGTATAATGTTAATTAACAAATGATCTTCACTTCAAAAGTAAGAAAAAGTGATCTATAGGTAAATGATTTTGCAAAGTGATTTTAATAATAAAATGAGTAAATTTAGGAATATGAATGCTATCGTAAAAATAAGAATACTTTTAAAAATTTGGATAAGAGGAAAGTGAACGATGCCTTAGACTGTAATTTTCTATTTTTGTATTAATATGGTATGATTTACTTTTGACATATAGGTCAATATAACATGGTATAAAAATAATTTTTTAAAACTTTGTATTGATTTTAATATATTTTTGTTAACTACATTATATATAACTTATATTTTGAGTTTATTAATAGGTAATGTATGGTTAAGAATTAAAATACTATATTTAACTATTTTTTAGTATTTATAAATTATATTAATTTTTAATAAAATAAAAAATAATTAAAAATTAAATTATATCAGACCAAGTTCGACACAACTTAATACAAGTAAGCCATGTTGATTGTTAATACTCTATTGATAACGAGTTCAGTAATTTTGAAAATTACAGAGAACTAAAACTCTAAAAAGTAAATTTATGATAAAAATTTATATATAAAAGTTTATACGATAATAATAATACGTGAAAAATTACGTAAAATGATCTTTAAAAGCATTTTCAAATAAAGGCATAAAGCATGAGATCTTAATAAATTTTGTCATTAAATTTTAAATCAAAAAATATTAATCAATGTATTTCAAACTAAATCGAAATATTAAAAATAAAAACTATACAGTAAAATTACTAATGATATAATTATATTTGAATATATTTTAGGAATAAAAGACATCTCTGAAAAAATTGTCTGAAGATAATTTGAGGAAAATCATCTTGTTATTTCGTCTTGTCCTTCCAACTTTGTCTTATATTTTTGGTAAAGTGAAAATATTTTTAAATGTAAAAAATTTAACTTAATTTTACATTTAAAATAATTTACATATAAAGGATTTCTTAAAGAAATTTAATCAAATAAAAATATTTTCTAAATTTATTAAAATTAATAATAACATCGAGCTTAAAATTTTTTTAGATAAGTTGATGAAGTGAAAGTAGAAGATAATAAGTGAATTATCTGACCTTTACTGTTATCACTGCATTTTCTTATTCTTTTATATTAATGTAGTATTTTTGCATTTGTATAGTGTTTCAATTCTTAGAATACAAATATAATCTTGAAATTTAGTATAATTATAATTATTTAAAAGAAAGATTTCTTTGAGAGATGGCAACCTCAGTTAAAAGTATGATCGACTTGTTATTAACATTGAAAGTAAAGTTACACTAAATTTCTGATAGAATCGATTTCCTTGAAGCATCAGATGTATTATCAGGTTGTAAATTTGAATATTCTAGTCATGACTACTCATTTCTTAGAAAACCTTATTTTATATTTTTTGTAAAATTAACTAATTAAGATTAAATTAATTTCCAAAAAAACAATAAAGATTAAATTTGAAATTTTGATCGTTATGAATTTACCGTTTAGGAAATTTTTGGAATTCTGAAGATTTCGTGTGTAGGTCACGTTAAACTGGACGATTTGAAAACGACATTTGCCACGTGTCGGCATCTAATTAGGTCAGCACGGAATCCTTCGAGTATCCTTTTTTTTTTCCTGTTTTCAAATCGCCACCGTCCGTTCGCGAATCAACCGACCGGGAGGCGCCGGAATCCGAAATACACACGACAGCGCAAAGTTCATTTGGGGTCCGAGGCGGAAGAAAGGATCTTTTGATCCCGTCTTTCTCCAAAACCGCCACTTCCACCACAAAAGCCCAGTAGGTGAAGTGGGAAGGGTCGAGGGAGAGGTGGAAGCAACTGAACAGGTGGGTTCAGCGCTCCGCGATGCTATTTTCTCTGGTTTCTGTTCCTGTCGTTGAGGTGGAAGTTGTGGGCTTTGAGTCGATTCCTTTTTTATGTTTTTTTCAGTTCTGCTGAATTGCAGTTGTTTATTTGGTTGGCGGACTGTGGGAGCGGGATTGGGTTGGTTGCTTCTTAGCGCAGGAGTTTGGGTTGGATGTGTAGGGTGGTTGTGGGTTTTGTTTTAAAAGGGAGGATGGGGGGGGGGGTCTGAGGGTGTTGGACTGGTTTTTAGGGTTTGGGATGTTGGATATAGGTTTCTGGGTTTTGTTTTGAGGTCTGGAATTGAGGCTAGTTGGGTGATTTTGTAGTTCACAAAGGATGAAAGGGTGGGAGCTGGGATGATCTTGGTCTGGGGAACGGTCGTGCTAGCGTGACTTGATTTGGGGTTTCTGGGGTTGACTCGGAATTTTTGTGTATCGATATGCAGTTTACCTGGGCTTTGCTGGCTATGCCCTTTGATGTATAGAAGTTGGGATCTTTTCCTGTTTGTTTGTGCTTCCATGGATAAAGTTACCCACCAGCAGCTTTGTTGTTTCATCGATCATATCACATGCTTATATTTCAGCGGTTAAGAATTGTTGGTGTTTGGCGTTAAAATTTTGCCTTTGAACTTGTGGCATACTGGAAGCCGTTTGCTACCTGTGTGGATCAGAATAATCAGATCATATCACATTCTTATTTACTCTATTCTTAGATTTAAAGGACAAAATATTAAGGTTCTGATCTTCTTTTTGAAGAGATGCTTTGACTTATAGTCTTATATTAGAAACTTCTATAGATTCACCACAAATATGGTCATTATTTTGATAGTATGTGGACTCCATGTTTCTTATGGAAGCTCATTTTGCCAATCATCCTTGAAGTAGTTCCAGAGTCACCTTTCTCCATTATTTAGTTCATTTATCTTGGCATGTCATCAAAAATTTCAGTAATGCGTATGGGTTCTAATTCATCATTGGTTCCTTTACTTTGTTAGCCAAACTGTATATTCATGCCTGTTTTATGTCACAGTGAAGTATTTTTTGAAGAAATGTCACTTTGAAGCTACATGTTGACCTGCAAGATTATGCATGTATGGTTGGTACAATCTGTTTGCAGTTGTAGAAACTGATAGGATCAAGGAACAGTATCGCACGCAAGAGTAAAAGGTGTTTATGCTGAAATTTTTTATTAAAAGGTGTTTAGCTCGCTAATTCTGATTGTGCATAATTGTCTTGATTTTATGGTAAGATAGTCCATGACCAGTGGACTACCTTCTTTTTTGCAGTTGACATAACTTAAGAAGGTTCTTGATTCCCCTCACAATCATAGTACATATGCCAGCATTAAAGATGAAGTCTAAAACAAGTATGGGTTCTTCAGAGGAAGGGCCTAACCTCCATGTTTGTCACAGCTCAACTATAATATCTAAAGGCTCAAAAGCTCAAGAAAAAACAACTCAACAGGCTGTCCTGGGTAAACAAATACCGAAAATATACCAAGATGATATGAATTATTCATTTTCATCAACGTATTCTCCACATTTGACCACTATTCTTACTTTATGCAGCTTCTTCTGATATTGGTATTTTGAATGAGTTTGACAGATTCACTGAATCTGTTGAGCACCGAGATTCCTTTGCTGGAGCAGATGATCAGATTTCAGATTTCCTGTCATCGGGTCATACATCCAATGACAAGATGGTAATTTTACACTTGAAATTTCCCACATGTTATAAAATAAACAAACTATTACATTGATTGAATGTTAAAATGATTTATTGAAAAGTGCTATAAATCAAACCCAGATAATCTATAAATCAAACCTAAACAAGTAGAAATCTACTTGCATGAATGCAACCACCTTAATTATCAGACTAGTTGAATTAAAAAAATTATAATTCAATAATGTGATATAATTTAAAAAATATTTTGAATATGTATAATTATTACTAAAACATATCATTAAAGTGAAAAATAAAGATACATGTTTAAGAAACGATAAGAAGTCTACATAAAATCTAAAATAATATCTAAAGAATGTCCTAAGCAACCTAACATTATTTTTCTTAGAGTTTAGGTAGTGGGTTACAGGGTAAGTGCGTTAACTTGACCTTTTAGAGTATGAACTTGTCAATTCCCTTAGAAGTTTCATTCTTAGGGACTTGTATTTACACAATAGTCAATGGGAATAGTTGAAAGAGGAAAAGGAAAAAGGGGAGGCCAAAAAGGCTAGGTTTTTTTTCATTTCACTACATATATATATACAATTGATATAAATGGATCCTACACAAAAATAACATAATTAAACTTAACACTCCCCCTCAAGCTAAGAATACAAATCTAGTATTCCCAGCTTGCTTATTAAAAACATTAGTGAGTAATGCCTTAGTGAAGATATCTGCTCTTTGCTGAGTTGATCGAGTGAATGAAGTGCAAATGGTACCAGCCAGACAAAGATTGCGTATATAGTGACAATTGATTTTAATATGTTTTGTTCTCTCATAAAAAGTATCATTGCTAGCAATATAAATAGCCGTCTGATTATTACAATACATACTCATCGATATGGAGACTTGTACTTCAAGCCCAAAAAGAAGTGATTTTATCCAAATCATTTCACTAGTAATCTAAGAGATGAACCTGTATTATGCTTCTACACTAGATTTTGACACAACATTCTGCTTTTTACTTTTCCATGTCACAAGGTTTCCTCCTATATATGTGCAATACCCTGAAGTGGACTTTCTGTCTACTTTATCTCTAGTATATCTAGAGTTAGAATATGCAACAACATGACAATGCCCATGATTGGAATATATTAGCCCCTTTCTTGGATTTTGTTTGATATAAGTTAGTACTCGAAGTAACCAGTCAAATGAACTTCTCTTGGTGCCTGCATAAATTAACTTAGCATGCCTACAACATAAGAAATGTCTGGTCTAATGACAGTGAGGTAAATTAACTTTCCAATTAGCCTTCTATACCTACCAACATCCTCAAGAAGAGTGGAAGACTCATCCCAAAAAGAGGGATTGACTTCAACAGGGGTAGGCTCCAATTGACACCCAATCTTTCCTGTCTCTTTAAATGTATCAAGAGCATATTTTCGTTGTGAAAGCACCATACTTCTCTTTGAGTACACAATCTCAATACCAATGAAGTATCGTGGTTTACCGAGATCCTTGATGGAAAAATGCTTTGCTTGATATTGTTTTGTTGATTGGATACACTGAATATCATCACCTATTGACAAAATATCATCCACATAGATAGCTATAATGATACGTTTGCCAGCATTCTGCTTAATGAAAATGGAGTTGTCTATCACATTTTCTAAAACCCCATGACATAAACACAGTACTAAATTTTGTAAACCAAGTACTTGGACTCTGTTTGAGACCATAAATAGATTTCTTGAGAAGAAAAACCTGAGTCTCCCCCTGAGCAACAAAACCTTGTGGTTGCTTCATAAAAACTTGTTCACATAGATCATCATATGGAAAAGCATTGGTGACATCCATCTAAGCCAAAAACCACCCATGAGTAACAACCAATGAAAGAAGGATGCAAATAGAATTGAGACAGGCCATAGGTGCAAAGGTGGCATCATAGTCCACTCCATGTGTCTGAGTATCGAGCGACCAAGCGAGCTTTGTATCTAGCAACACTGCCATCTGGATTCCTCTTGATAGCAAAAACCCAACGACTATTGACCACAGGAGCAGAAGCAGGGCGAGAAACGAGTTGCCAGGTGCCACGATCACGTAAAGCCTGTAGTTCAAGTAGCATGGTAAACTTTCAATGTGGAAGGGTAAGTGCTTCATGATAATCCATGGGAATAGACTCCATGGAGAGGGAAAGAGAAAAATGGCAAAAGGAGGGAGCAAGATGGGCATAGGAAACAAAACAGGAGATAGGATGAAGGGTGGAGGAACAAGTACCTTTCTATAGAGCAATGGGTAAATCAAGGTCAAAAGGAGCAGGATTTGCAATAAAAGGCAAATCTGGAGTTGGTGGAGGAGTAGCAGGGGTGCGACAACGTTGATAGACCTACAAGGGCTGTGAAACGGGAGTCAGTGTGGTTGTGGGAACTGAAGGAAGAATCTCCAGCACCATCGGAATAGGGCAAGACACCCAGAAGAACTATCAAAATAGGGGGTATGTTCAAGAAAAATATCAACAGAAACAAGATATTGCCTAATAGGAGAATGAAAACAACGGTAACCTTTTTGCAATCGAAGATACCCAACAAACACATACTTAATAGAATGATGTGAGAGCTTGTCAAGCTCTAAAGAGAGGTTCTTAACGAAAGCAACACACACAAAAACACGAGCAGGCAAAGGAAAAAACTCACATTCTAGAGAAAGCTGCTGTAAAGGAATAACGCTCCTCAGAGGTGAGGACGGAAGACGGTTGATTAAATGATAGGTAGTGGCAACTGCATCAGACCACAAGTATTTGGAAACATGCATCTCAACCATTACTGCATGAGCCACATCAAGAAGATGACAATGTTTACACTCGGTGACACCATTTTGCTGAGATGTATGAATACAAGTGGTCTAATGAAGGATACCATGAGAAGCACACAAAGATTGCACATCAGAGTATTAGTGCAAAAAATCTTTGGAACATCATTAAATTGATTTTGAATTTCATTCAAAAATTGAGCAAATACATCAACAAAATGTTGATGATTCTTTAACAAAAAGACTCACGAGACACGAGAGAAATCGTTAACAAACATAACATAATAACGAAAGTTAGACATACACATGACCTACGAAGGATCCCAAATATCATAATGAAGTAACTCAAAAACAAAAGACACAATGGAAGACTGATGACTGGTATAGGTAGTACGAAATTGCTTACCTATAATACAAGACTGACACTTAACAGGTCGAACATGAATGGATGGCAAAGAAGTACGAAGTTTGATGAAGGATGGATGCCCAAGGTGCCTATGCCACAAAAGAGAGGAAGCACCAGGAGTCACAACCGTAATGAGTGTAGGAGAGGCAATCTTAGTAATCAACTCGTACACCCCCCTGCCCATGCTCAAGCTCCAAACCAATTCATCGTCTCGTTTTCAGATACTGGAAAATGCAACGAAGAGAAAAAAAGCACACAAAACAATGAAGTTGTTTAGTAATAGAATTAATGAAAATTAAATTAACATGAAATGTAGGTATATAAAGAACATTGGTGAGCGGGAGATGACACATAGGATGAGCAACACTAGAACTCAAGATGGAACATGATCGACTATCTGCAAGAGTGACGGCCTGAAGATGGGAATGAGCAGAAAGGTTACTAAAAAGAGAGAAGTCACTTGAAATATTGTTAGAAGCACCAGAATCTATAATCCTCTGTGGAGAGTGTGCACGAGGGTGGAAGCCATAGGAGAGCAGGCGGCGGCGGTGGAACCCACAGGGTGGAGAGGGGCAATGGTAGATCCCCGTTTGATACCAAGTTGAAAGAAGAAAAGGAAAAAGGGGAGGCCAAAAGGCTAGGTTTTTTTTCATTTCACTACATATATATATA
>JAMKPZ010003873.1:0-45865 GCA_024699675.1 Amphibolis antarctica | reverse complement strand
GTTAACACGAATTAACTGATGGTTGGCCTAAACAAGACCCACGACATGAATAACTATTCATGCCATGTCAGTTAATCGACATAGTCAAATCATGCCGAGCTGTGCCAGATTGGCTTGACCCAATTGACATTTCTAGTTATAAAGAAAAAGTAAAATTATATTTGAAATGCTAAAATATAAAAAAATTATACATTTTTTATAATAATTTTTCAAAATTTCTACAATATACATAAATAGTCCTAAATTTTTTTAAATTTCCAAGTTCCTTTTACTTTTTTAAAATTTCTATTTCTCAAATTTCCAGCAAACAAACCTTAAGAATTCATTTGTGTAAGTTAGATATCTAAGAAATAGAAATTTAGGAAATAGAAAATGAAAAGGGAAATTAAGAAATGGAAATTTTTTTTAGGACTATTTGTGTATGTTACTGAAATTTTGAAAAAAATAATTTTTTTTTAAAATGATAAATATTTTATATTTTTACATTTTAATTATAATTTCATGTTTTTCATGTAATCAGGAGTTTAATAATGGTTGTGAGAGGTTGAATAAGACCTACAAAGTTAGAGGAGTGTATTATGATAAAATTTTCGTCAATTATAAGAATTTTTCCTATATAATAAGTAAGAAATGATGAAAAAATTTAAAATATTTCAATACTTTTTCGAAAAACACAAATTCTTAAAAATTTGAAATTTTTTTTACAATTTTTCTTTTCTAAGAAGCACAAACCTTTCTAAAGTACATGATAAAGACTTTTCAAAGGTATCCTATGACATTGTTTATTTCGATTTTTTTAAAACTTTATTTACTTTACAATGTAATCCTATACAGCAGTTGTTATCAAATAGAGTGCAACTTCAAGCTTCAAAACGCATCATTCACTGCAGTCATTAAAATAATAAAATATCAATAACATTTTCAAAGCAAAGCCTATTTTTTCACCTTATTTTGTGCAAAACTTCATTTTCAGAGGTAAAACAAACGCTCCATGAATCAGGTAAGGTCACCTTACGGGAAGAAAAAAGTTATCATTGTGCGTTGAAATTTACAAGGTCAAGAAGTACGTCCTACGAGCACGACAACAAACGATGCATGTAAGCGGTTTGTATCATTTTATATTTGTAATTAGGATGATTTTTATCATTGTATCTAGGCAGAGCTGTCTCACGTGAACAACTTCCCCAAGCTTATTACGCAAAAATGCACACACCACGTCTTAAATCATTGTTGCAGTGATGATTAAAAATAAATTAAATTTTTAACAAGAGTTCACGAGCAATGTCACGCTTGGTAATTAACGAGAACTTATAGCTCCCTGCGTATAAATGTCACGTAAGAACCATGCCAGATACGGAGATACCGCAAAAGCACAGAGTTAAAGTTTTTTTAAAATATTTTTCAAGTAAAGTTTTGAATTTAAAATTTTTTAAGTTAAAAAAAATCCTTTAATCGTCGTAACATCAATGAGACAGAGTTGAAGTTCAAAGTTAGAAAGAGCGAAACATGAGATATGATAAATAAATGACCAAGCTTATGATTATGATAAATAAATAAATAAATCATTCCAACTACAATTAAGTATTTATACTTATGCGAAAAGGTTGGCTGCAGCATGATTTCTTTAAAAAATAAAAAAAAGGAAAATGACACTACCATTCACATTTCCAGAAAAAATATTGTTGTATTTAACTTATGGTTTAAGAACATAAATTTAAAATTTAAAATTTCATCTCAATAAATAGTTTATAAATATTTATTTTACATATAATTTTTATTAATAATAAATTTTAATTCAATATATCTAAGTTATAAAATAAATACCTAGTTATTTTTCCAATACACATTTGTATATAACAATCGATTAAAGCGAAAGGTCGTTAAAATGACACAGCTGCATGATTGATGGAAGGATATATCGAAAATAAATTTAATATATATATATTTTAAATTATTACTTTAAAATAATTATACTATATCAATACAAATTTGAAAGTTTAATGTCTCAAAAATAAATTTAATAAATAATCGGTCGTATTTTCGCTAAAAATGCCGAGATTTATGGTTCCGGTAAAAACAAATATCCGACGCCATCACCGTCCGCGGAACGATCTGCCAGTTCCTTGCAGCGTTTTCTTCCCCGCCTTCGTCGCTCTGCCAGAGCCAGATCGTTGTTTTCTTAAAAGAAGAAGAAAAGATTAAAAAACGAAAACAAGGTGGAGTCGGGGGCGAAGAAGAATCCGTCGTCGCGTCCGAGCGGGAGGGGGAGTCCGTTCCCCGTTCCGGAACCGTCCATTGGCACCAGGCCCTACCCCGTAGGGTTAACAACGCGTGTTGCTTGGTCGTTCCCTATCAGCTCCATTTTCCTTCCCTTCCGTCCTTCCGTCCACCTCCGTAGGAGAGGGGAAGGAAGATTTCGGCGAATCCGGCGGCTTCGTGACGGTATTCTCGGACTCGATTTGACTTTTTGTGGACGATCCTGTTTGTTATTTCCCACGTGACGTCGATGCCGCCGGTCTTTTGTTAATTTTGGGGGTTTTGACGTGATCGTGCTCGGTTTTCGGCTATTCGAGTTATTTTATCAGCCGGAAGTTTCGAATGGTTGGTGTTTGTGCTAATCCTTTTGTTTCCTTCAGGGGAGGGGGCCGTTCTGGCGATGCATTGTTCTGAGTCGTTAGCTTTTTGTTGATTGGATATGGGGGAGGCTAGTTTGGGTGGATGCGAGGGTCTCAGGATGCTTGAAAAATTTGTTCCCGAGATGCAAACCGGAGAAGAGAACGGTTTTGAAATCCGTAAAGATGGTGGATGCGGTGAAGAGGTTGTTATGTCTGATGCCGGCATTGTGGAACAGCTGCTTGATGATTCCACCGCCGTGGAGTTTGGCTGTAGGGAAGGCGGTAGCTTAGGAGCAGGCATCCCGTCGAGTGCTCCTGATGGCAATGCAGCTTCTCCGGAAGTCAAGAATAATGATAATTGTGCACTAGAGGATCCTATGAATGTTAAAGGAGTTGCAGCGGAAGAAAATATGGGGAGTATTACTTTAGATTATGTTAGCTCTGTCGAAATTCCAATTGCTGGGATGAATGATGAGGGTTGTGGTGACTTTCCATGCCTGTCCCCCATAAGGATACCAACGGGAAATGAGATTGCCAACTATCAGTGCTTGGATGCCAGACCAGGAATCTGTGATGCTGAGTTGCATTCCGATCACAGGGATTATAAGGAATCTCAGGATTCTGATAGGCTGTTGAAATTGGTGACAGAACATTCTTTGCTGAATGTGGCAGGTGCTTTAACTGTTAGTGGAGTTTCATCGACTACTTTTCAGTCAGGCTGGATGGATGGAAGATGCAAGGAGATACCCCTCTCAGGATTGAAGAATTCATCTTTCAAAGAGAATGGTACTTACTTGGCTGACATCATTGAAGATAATCAGTTATCTTGTATGGATGATTCTGGGGTAGTTTCACCAAATAATTCTTCAGCTGAAGAAGGGCAAAAAGTAGCTAGTGCTTGCCATCTGAAATATGAATCCCGTGCCAATATTCCAGAGGTTTGCAAAGAAGTGATGCATCCTTTCTCAGAACACTGCAGCTTAACTTGTGAAAAGTCTGATAATGCAGTCTGCAGTGCTGCCGAAGAGGAACATTCCTCACAGCAGTGTTTTCCACCTCTTGTAGATTATCATAAACCGAAACAATTCTCAACTTGTGATAGCAGTGAAGATGGTGTCACTAGTACGTGCCCTCAGGTTTTGTCAAGTAGTGTTGGTGTTTCTTGTGATCAGACTGATAACAATGGAATAGGCAATACAAACTCTGATTCTATCCTCATTTACAGACGTTGCAATCCAAAACGTGCAGCTTCTTTGAGGACTACATCTAGTGTCCCAGTACCACGTCCAAAAATCAGCACAAAGAGTGTCAGGAAGTCCAAGAAAAAAGTAAAAGACAACACAATTTCCTCAAACTTAAGTCTGTTGAATTCATTTAAGATGGCATCAAGGAAAAAAAGTTCCCACAGAACAGGCCGGGTTTCTGTCTGGGGAACAATCGAAAAGCTCCATGCCATGTTTAGTCACAGTAACAGGGTCTCTAATGGCAATACTGACCTGAATCAAATGAAGATAAAGATAAAGAAGGCAAGACATGACACTGAAAGGAGAAGGTCGAAATCACAGAAATGTGACAGAGTGAAAGGAGTAAGTTCTGCTTCCAAGACAGATTCATTATGCTTGAATGAACACATAGCTACACAGTCCGGTAATCCAACTTCAAAAATCTTTACAACTACTTGCCCTATTGAGTGTTTGCCTCACAACAATAGTGAATCCAGAAGAGATGCTTCAGTTGATGGATGCAGTCAAACAGAGTCTCCTCTTCACCAAAGGATATTGGAAGATCCTGTAGTACCCCTGGGGAAGGATGTTCGGCGTTGTGAAAAGGACTTGGAAAGCAGTGTGACACTGGAAAGTTATTTTGAGAATAATACTACTGATTTGCATGGGATTTCTTCTCAACCAGGTTATGAACCTGTGGTTGATGTGGGTGATGATAAACTTGTACATAATTCAAGCACTTCACCTGAATCAGATATAATCCACCCTATAAGTGAGGCTGGAATCCTGGTAAATGATTTTACCACTTCAACCACAAGAAATTTTTTAAGCACTAGGAGTGTGGGTCTGAATGGTCATACATCAAATTCCAGTGTGCAAGATAATTCTCATACTGGTGTTTGTAATGAATTGAATGTTATGGCACACATGCCTTCTTCAAAGCATAAGAAAAAGAAAAAGGTCAGAATCCGTGAAAGCTCATGTCAACCATCAAGATTTTCTAATCAAGAAAAAGGAAATAATCTTGTTCATCAGTGTAAGACAAGAAAGCCGGCAAGACATGGAAGCAAATCCAACAATAAATTACAAACTGACTTTGATGGACAAAGCCCATGTAGAAGAAAAGGCAGAATAAAATCATTGCAAAAGGATTCAAGTGTGGTGGAGTTTCTGGAAGAGAAATCATCATTGGTTAAAGCTGAGCTGCTTATCCATGAAGAAACATTGAATGCACAAACAGGCAAGCAAAAACTTGTATCGCTAGAGAAATGTAGTGAGAGACATGTTGCTTCTAAAAGTGCCAATGCAAATGTTGCATTCAATGTTGGTGTTGCACGAAAAAGCAAGTGTATGCCAGCATCTACCGATTCCTCAAGAACCAAACAATGTGCTGAAAGGAGAAAGAAGAAAGGCAGGGACCCTTGTACCAAGAGGAAAACCAAAAAGAAAGAACTTCTGGAACATCTGGTAGGCGAGCAGGAAAATGAATTGCTTGCATCCTGTGCAGAAGAAAATGGAGCTCCTTTTGGTCATTGCTTGGAGACTGGTTATGCCTCCCTTTTGGGTGGAATGCATGAACCAAGTGGTAGGCTTCTTACCTGGCCTGCTAAGTTACATTCACTAATTTGGATGTTGTTTTGTTTCTTTATAAATAAGTCAAATATTTCTCTCCTCCATCTTGCAGATTTAAACCACATCAGAAATAACAAACTTGGTGATATTGATGGTGAAAGTACTGGATGTCAAGTTCCATCTCAGAAGTCATTACCAAATGACGAGAAAATGTTGGAGAACTCCCTTGGGCATGAGATGCAGCTTTTACCACCACAGGTTGGGTGGGTATGCTGTGATAATTGCAATAAATGGCGCCGCATTCCAGCTGAACTAGTTGATATCATAAGAGAAACAAATTGCAAGTGGTAAGCACATATGACAGTTTTTTTTTGAGAAGAAGGGTGAATTTCATTAGGAACAATAAGGCAGGTTTGACAGTCATATGTTTTTAATATTTTGCTCTTTACAACTGTAATTGTGTATGCTAAGGAACAAATTATGTCACTGTTACACTGTGCCTTTTCTTATAGCGCTTCCCCCAAATACACTGTGATCAGTCATCCATTCCAAGGTTATTAAGGCACCCACCGGGGTGGCAGCCTGGGTACCCATATTAATTTATGTTTTTTTATTTCAAAATACATATGTATGTAAACTATATATGCATGTATGAATAGTGTAACTTAAGATATGAAAATGTTAAAACAATAACACAACAACATGATATCTAAAAGTCACAACTTGTATATTAGCTTGTGATAAAAGTCAATACTCAAGAACAAAATAATAGGTCCAAAGTTCAATTAAGATAAATAAAAATATTTTTGTTTTAAAACCCTAAAAAGCACCTTATATAGGATCCTTCTTGGATCCCTAACTGGATCTAACAGAAATCTAGTTAATTCCTACAAGGCAATGGGTATGCTCAGTGTTGCCTAGAAAATGCCTGGCACCGTTGAGGCAACCAATTCAATGTACAATGCATACCAAGTCAAATTTTTCTGAATGTTATATGAGTTTGAAAATTGTGACATGAAATTTATAGTTAATAAAATTCCTACAAATAGGAAAAGTTTTGTAAACTTCTAAGTGGTTTGTTTGAGTTATTTGTATTTTTCTAAACTGACAATAGATGCCTTAGGGTATGTTTGTGCATGTTAGAAATTTAAGAAATAGAAATTGAAAATTTGGAAATAGAAAACATTTTGAGGCTGTTTGTGCACATCATGGAAAATCAAGAAAATTTATAAATGGGTGTAAACAAAATTTGTAAAAATTAAATATAAGTATTTCTCAAGTATTATTTTTTGAATAAAAATTTGTTGAAGTACTTATACAATTAAATACAATAACTTCAAATTTATTTCAGTACTTAAATTTTTTTACATTATAATAACTTAAAATCACAAGACAATAACTTAAATTTTTTTATTAATTTCTTAATTTTCTTTTATAATACAGTACTTAAAATTGTTCCAAATTTATTACAATACAATAACTTAAAATTTTAAAAAAATAGTCCACTGGTCAGGGTATCAGAAGATCGATCTTTGTAGGCAGATGATGTAGAGCAGGCAAGCAGTCGACGTGAGGTGAATGGGAGATGTAGGGTGGGCAGGTGATGCAAGGGAGGTGGGTTATTTCCCATGCTTTTCTTCAAATGGTTATTTCCCAATGTACTAGTTAAGTGAAGAAAATTAATTAGTGCAAAAGAAACTAAAAGAAGACCCAAAATCACTTGGTTAGAAATTTTGAAAAAAGGTTTACATTTATGTAATTTAACTGAAGATTTAATTATAGATAAAAATGCAAGGAAGAAAAGAATTTGTGTTTGTCCCCATCTGAGTGAGATTATCGATAGAATTAATGTTGTTGGTTATTTCCCAATGTGGTTTATCCCACAGAGTAGGATTGAGCCTTTGATTGTTATTGCTGTTGGTATTACCCATAGTCAGTTTCATATGTTCATTTTTCTGCAGGATCTGCATTGCAGTTTGCCTGTAATAAGGAACTGAAAAGTCCAACCACCTTGTCTATTTCTCATAGGAATCCCAAAAATACACTGACTGTGTAGGTCGGGTAGGTTTGAAGTATAATATCAAAGGAAATTGTTGGGGAGCAAAGGGTAATACCTTGGTAGAAATTCTTGACTCAATGGGTTGGCCAACATCTATTGTTTGGTTTTTTGGTAGTGCATGGACAATGATTCATGGTTAAATATGGTGAATAAGATGATATCATTTTTTCTTTAGACCTTACATTTTCTTTGTTCTTATCAATTTTTTAGAATTTTCCATCTTAATTGTATAATGATGCATCCTACCTGTGCCATCATGAATTGGCTCAAAAAGTGTAAACATACTTTAATCACATCCACATAATTGCTAATACAAGAATACCAAAGAAAGGCTTGCCTTATATAATATTTATATTTTAGGGAGTCAAAGAATGATGATTCATTGGTTCTTTCTCTAGTACAAAAGCTGAATTGCTGATATAAATATATAATATTATTCCCGAGTAAAATAACATTCTCATGCTGATTCCTCCTGTGGTATAGGACTTGCAAAGATAACAATGATAAGGCATTTGCTGATTGCCATATACCTCAAGAAAAGACAAACGCAGAAATTAATGCAGAGTTGGAAATTTCAGATGCCTCAGGTGAAGATGATTTTCATGGTCCACAACCAAATTCTAAAACGTTCAACCATGCAAAACTATCATCTGGTATGAAGTACTTATCCTATAGCTTATATGGTACTTTGAGTCTTCTAATTTGTTCTTTGTTTATTTGGACTTGGATAAAATTGACACCCTAGTTTGTATCTCATGTAGCTACTCCATCTTCTTGGAAGCGCATAAAGAGCAACATTTTTCTTCATCGAAATCGTAAAACGCAGAGCATCGATGAGGTTTGAGATATTCACTTTTTTCTCCTCTTAAGTATCGGGGATAACTATAATCCCATGTTTACTTTTTTGTGCTAAACTTATTTTTGATTATATGTCACTAAAAATAGAGGCTTACATTAATAAAATGGTGGGTGCTAATTATTATTATCATCATAAAAAAGGTTTCCTCATCATTACCATTGTATAAATTTTTATGAATTTTTGATAAAAGTGTAATTTCCTCCTCACCCTTCTTCTTCACTTGTAAGTACCGATTCTATCTTGCTACTTTCAATTTTTCTTCAAATTCCTATTCATTTATTTAATTTTGTTATAATATATGTTTGTCTGTAAATTTATCGAACTTTTCTTTGCTTATTATGTCAAGAAAAGAACCAAAATTACGATAAAATTAAATCAAAAGAGATTTTTTATGATTTTCATTTATATTTGGATATTTAAATATTTAATTGACTTTTGGTATATAGTATTTTTTGTAAAGAAAATCAATCCTTTATATTTTAAGTAATCAAAAAAACTGTAGATCTTCTTGTTTTATCATCTTGATCTTAAAAAATAAAACCTGTCTTGTCAAAAATAAATTTTTCTTTCCTGGAATTAGGTTCTAATTAATTTCAAGTTAAATTCAATATTAATTTTTATTTTTTATTATAAATTCTTTGTAATTTTTCGTCTAATTTTTTCATCTAAAATGTATGATAAATAGCTAGTTATAGGAAAATACATACTTTAGTCATTGGGAAGTGATGTGTAAGTGAGGGCGGAGTGACACCTGTCATTCAGGGTATCAAGTACCGAGGAGGCCATCGTAGAGTGATGGGGGAAGAAGGGGATGATAGGTAAATGGTGGCCCATGGTCCAATTCCTTTGTTGTTTAGTACTTGGCCATGATGTTGTGATGTATAGGGACCTAGTGTGTTATTGTCATTGTAGGTAGGTGGGTCATTGGGCGGTCAATTGCAAGGATGGTAGCTTGATTGACAAGGAGAAAATGACTCACGGGAGTGGTAATGGTTTCATTAAGGGAAGTGATGTGAAAACATATACTGATGGTATCTTTAGAATGGGAAGCACAATCATAGGATTGGAGAAGTTTTTTGGGTAGGTGCCTTGTATATGATGTGGTGCCTTTCTCTCAGCTAAGCTTAATAGAAGCTGGGGGTGCCATCAGAGGCAATGGATCGAGAGGTTGTTTGGGGGTTCACTTTTTGCTGACTTCCCCAACCTGGTGTGGAGGGAAGGGTTGCTGTGAGAGAGGTTTTGAATGTTAAAGGGGTCAAGATGGAATGGAAAACTTGGCCAGAAGGTCTTGGGAAGCTTCAAGGGGTCATCAAGTTTGGGTTCAACTTGTCAGTTTCCTTCTAAACTTGTAGGAGTTCAACACCTTTAAGGCCATCATTAGGGTCCTTTAGGGTTTTCACGTTATTACTCTCAGAAAGGTAATATTGGAAGTGACTAGGGTTTTTGCAGAGTGTAAGGGGTGTTGGTGTTCCAATGCAAATTTGGGTGCTGTTAAGTGGGGAGGCCTTTTGAGTGGGGGTCTTTTGTAAGAACTTTGGTAATGTTACTCATCAAAGATTATGGGTGCATGTGGTTTCTGGGGAGGCACATATGATAAGCTTTGGTGTTGGCACCAATGTTTCATTGGAAATGGAAGCTTCCATGATCTTGTGCATGGGTGATGGAATTGGAGATTGTAACACTCTAATTTTCTCAAAGGAAAATTAACATTTTCAAAATTGCAATGAAAGGGTGATGTTAAATATGGGGGTTCTTGTTTGCCCAAGCACACATTTTTGGGTCTCATGTAAGCTGCTGCTCACATACAATGGCAACATCTCTATCAAGCTAGGGAATGGAGGACATCCAATTTTTGAATGATATTTGGATTGGCATAGAAAAGCTGAAGGATGCCTTCCCTTCAATATTTTCATCATCACTTTTGTAGGAAGGGACAGTTAGGGAGCTGGGGGTTTATATCTGTGATGCTAGTTTGGAGTGGAACTTGCAGTTGTGAAGAGACTTGAAGGGTCAATGGGGAGATTCCTAAGGTGGCTGCACTCTAGAAGCTCCTGGGTGAAGCACTGGGTTTGTCTTCTGCCAAGGATATGCCTATCTGGAATGGTGGAAATTTTTCTGTTAAAGATGCTTAGGAACTGAAGGGAGGGTGGGCAAGAAAATGGGAATTTTACAATGTTTGTGGAGAGAGCCAAGACACACTTGAAGGTTAAAGTTTTCATGGGGCTGCTTTGTCAGGCCAGGCTGGTGATCCAAAAGTATAGAAACAAATAGGTCCCTTGTAGATGTTAGCTGCAGCCTATGTAATGGCAGGGAGAAGATAGTGGATCGTTTATTTTTTACTTGCATGGTTAGTCAGTACGGTATTCCCTTTTGCCTCTTGTTCTTTTAGGGTGATCACTGTTCAATTCCAAGCAGCAGTTCCTTCTTGAATTGTGTTGGGCTTTACAAGGGAAAATGACAGCATGTCAGCAACAAGACAAGGTCTCTCCAGTTAACACATGCAGTTTGTTGGGCAGCGTGGAGGACTCACAATTAGATTATTTTCCAATCGTCTGGATGTATCAGAGAGTTGGTGGGACGGGCAAAGTATTTTTTGGAATTTTGGTATTGCCTTCATTGACGTGATTTTGCTTTGTACTTTCCTTTTTTTTAGATTTACCACTATGGTAAATCCTTTTTTTATATATCTTGCTGTTTTGTTATTGTTAGAATATTACTTGGCCCATGAGGCCTACTCACCATATATATTTATATTGTGTAATTATGTTAGGATTAATGAAATATTATTACTGTTCATCTCTCAACATGGTATTGAAGGATATTAATATTGATTTCTACCATGTTCGAGAGCAAGTTGAGAATGAGATCATTTCCTTACCCTACACCAGATCTTCTGAGGAGATTGTTGACATTTTTATTAAGGCATTGAGAATTAGTTTGTTCAATGATCTATGTAACAAGATGGACTTTTTGGATATATATGTTCCAACTTGAAGGGGAGTGTTAGAATATTGCTTGGCTCATGAGGCCCACTCCTCACTGTATTTATTTATACTGTGTAATTATGTTAGGGTTAATGAAATAGTATTACTGTTCATCTCTCAATAGTTATTAATGAGATTCATCCTTCTTTCTCTTTCAAAAAAAAAAACATACTGTAGGAGATTACTTGGTCCAATAACTCCAATTCAACCGTAAAAGGCATTGTTATCTTCAGTAAGTGATAAACCAACAATACTATTTCTACTAGGATTATATGAAAAATAATCGGTGCAATGCACAGGACTATAGCTAGGAATTGTATATAACAATGTTGGAACTTTGTGAATTTTTATATGGAGAGAAGTTGAACCAAATTGCCATTTTCATGGGATAACTTAAAGTGGTTGGGATGCTGGATTTCCCTGGGAAGTTGTTACTTTCCAAATACTTACATGAAAACGTAAATTTCTTACATTGTGTTTGTTTAAGTTAATCTATGCTCAGAAATTCTGCCATTGTTGTAAAAACGGAAAAATGGTCATTTAAATGCCTTTTATATGTTTTTCACTCAATCCATTTTGATTTTTGAAAAATGGTAACATTGGGTTCGGACTAATGGCTCCTTTTCCCTTTAAATGATCAATTTCTCCATTTTTCTGAGAAAAGGGTATCAATTTTGAATTTTCGGCCTTTTAAATGGCCATTTTTTTGAATTTATCTTGTGAGTTATTTTCATTGATATAATTTCACCATTTTGTTACTTGTTTTGTTCTTTATAACTTTAATTTACTTTTCATATGCTTATTTATTTTTTGAATTCAAGTATTTATTCTTGTGTGACAATTATAGATAATAAAACTATGTTTTTGAAATTGTATTAGATATAATTGGTTTATAATTTGTTTTATTAAATTATTTTGATGATTGTGATACTTGCATATTTGTAAATACATTTATATTTATTCATTTTAATTTATATTGTCTCTTTAAAAAATGCCTGTTTAAACCCTTTTTTAAAAACATTATAATTTTCAATCCATAAATGTTTTGTTTTCTGTTTTTTACAACATTGAATTCTGCACAATTTGGTTCAAGGTAATAGGTGATTCTAACTTAGTTGATTTTGCCTTTTTGAGATTTCCAATGTAACACATTTTTATGCAGTTGCTATTTTTGGCTCTCCTTTCCACATGCAAATAATTTTTACTTTAACAAAGCAGGTCATGGTTTGCTTTTGCAAGCCTCCACCAGATGGCAGTTTGGGTTGTGGAGATGGATGCTTAAATCGAATGCTTAACATTGAATGTGTACGAGGAACATGTCCATGTGGTGATCAATGTTCAAACCGACAGGTTGGTGGTTGGTCCTTATTGTTTAGTTGTTTATTGCCACATTTAAGCCATACTCATGGTCTTATACTGATCCTAATATATGTAAATTTCTTAGTTTCAAAAACGCAAGTATGCCAAATTGAAGTGCATTCCTTGTGGGAAAAAAGGCTATGGACTACAATTGCTGGAAACTGTTTCTGAAGGGGACTTTCTTGTTGAATATGTTGGGGAGGTAAAGTTGTGAATTTTCACTTTTCATCCTCATTATTGTTGCTACAGTATAATTTCATATGTAAATTCTTTTCATTGAAATTTGAAAAATGATATAGCTCTATAGGAAAATCCTAGATGGGTCCATGACCTCCACTAGAATCAGATGAATCGTCACATCAAATCCTGGGCAAATCATTTATGCCGACCAACCTTCTCATAGATGTGCTACATAGCATTTTTTTCACCTAAAGCTTGACTGGAAAGCCAGATATAGCCACCCACACCAATGGGATATTGCTCTCTTCCTTGATGTCCTTGTAGGTTGACAAAGTGAACATGAGTCAACTCCATACTTTTAAGATGCCAAGGTTCTCATTTAGATATTTATTTTTAATTTTGAAGTATATTACATATATATATTTATACATATTTAATAGTAATAATTATTTTTACTTTTAACATTATTATTTCCTAGATAACATTCAAATGTAAATAATCCTATGACAACATCAAAATATGAAGTCTAATAATACTAATATATATATGCTTATATTTTTCAATAAATTTGTATGTTTCAGTAATTTTCTATTAAAAAACTATAATAAAGTTTTCTGCAAAGAAAAAATATGATGGATCTGGTAAAAGATCTATTTCGTTAAGATAAAGTGGCACCTAGGCGCTCACCTAAAAAGTATGGTCAAATCATGATCATTTTGTTTCGCTACATTCTTCAAATCCATAGAAAGTAGTAGTAGTTGTAGTAGTTTTGTAGCTAGGGGTGGACATTCAAGTTGTTCAAGCTAGTTAGCCAAACCAAGCCAAATCCTTTTTGGTGGTTTGGTTCAATTTCCTGAATTACCTTTCTTGATTTGACTTTGAAAAGATCTAAAGGAGAGTTTGTGTCACTTAAAAATACAGAAAGGAAAGTATGAAAATTAAGGCATTTGCGGTTTTTGAAAAGCTTGAAAGGGAATTTCAAACTTTTTCCAGTATAAATATCTTGACATTCCATGATTTCTCATCCTCTTCCCTTGGAAAGACTTTTCTTGTGAGCTTTTTGCCCTTGACCCCGCTTTTCTTTAATATATTGTCATTTGCCTCTCCTTCACATTGTGTCTTGTCCCACCCCTCTCCTTTGCATTTCGTTGACCTTTGTCCTCTACATATCTGTAACCTACCTTCCCCTCGCTGATCACCTCTTGGATGATTAAAAAATATATTAAAACCGAATTTAAGCATATTAAATGAAATTTAATATATATGATTTTCAACAAATAAAAATAAAATTTAATATTGGTAGTTTATGTAGTTGTATTTAATTTATGCATTTATTATTTTTTAGTATTTTATTACTATTGATATTTAATATTTAAATATATTCATTTGATGTTAATATTAAATTTTATTGATATTAATATTTAATATTTTATTTTAAAAATGAAATTTATTATTCATTTTTATTTTAAGCTTGACTTTTTGTGACATATACAAATAGTAGAGTTGTCAATTAGGTCGTGCCCTACTAGGTGGGCATGACCCAACATAGTCAACCTATGTTATTGATTAGCATGACACAATTTGATGGCCCGTGCCTAGGCTAGATTTTTATATTTTTGTGTGGCATGACATAACATGAAAATAATTTTGTAATTTTTTTAAATTTTGTATTTATTTTAATATACTTTTATTAAGTTGTATACATTGTATATACTTTAGTGGTTTGAGTTTGTTAATATTTGATGTATAGTTGCAAGTTCAAATCTCATCTTTAGTTATTTTGTAGTATTTGTAAATTATATTAATGTTATATTAATTTTTAATAAAATAAAAAAATAATTAAAAATTAAACCATGTTGGACTTGGCCTGGCACGAGCCTAAATGGATCGTATCTAGGTTGCCAACTAAAAGGTCAGACATGACTTAGCCCAACATGAATAGTGCCAAGCCTATTCGTGTCGAGCTTACAAAACATTTGGGCCGTGCCAGCTTAGCACAACCTATTAACATGTATAACAAATAGTCCTTTTTTTCCTTACTTTCCGTTTGCTTACTTTTTTGACTTTCTTTTTTTCTTTTCATAACTTTTGATTGTGTACAAACAAACCTTAAGTCAATGTACATGTCTTAATTAATAGTTTTGGGGTTGGCTTAGCTGAGTCAAGCTGTGACATGTTAAATACTAAATAATCAATAATATCATATAATATTGTCATGCATTTATAAGTTAACATGTAGTTGCATTTATTAATTTTTTAGTATTTTATTAATGTTTAATATTTTCATTTGATGTTAATATTAAATTTTATTGATACTATTATTTAATATTTTATTTTCAAAATGGAATTTATGATTCATTTTTATTTTAAATTCCTAACTTTCATGACTTTACATAACATATACAAATTAGTCATTTTTTTGTTGACCTTCTGTACTTTCTATTTGCTAACTTTTTTGAATTTCATTTTTTTCTTTTCTTGACTTTTGATTGTGCACAAATAAATCTTAAGTCAATGTCATTATGCGAATAAAAATCTATATAACCTCACTTACTAACAACGATAGAAATGGGTTTAGTTAGTCTTATATTGGTTAAATGTCATTTGTCATATCTATGTAACCTCTATATAAAGAAGTTTTGTACTTTGTTAATGATCAATCTAATCTTTCACATTATTTCTTATTTCTTAGAAGCTCAATATTTTCAATCTGAAACACTTTCACTATTGAAATTGTCAACATTAAAATCACTTATATTAATAGGAGATGTTTAGGTCTAGGGTCCAACAATAACACATCTATAGCTTTCCATTGTAGATCTAACTTACAATTAATCATAAAACAACTATAACTGAGCCAACAACAAATTGTACCATAATCTTACCATGTGGGGTCAGTCACATGAATTCTTTTCTTCCAAATATTTTTATCTATTGCCAAAATGTTTTTGGTTAAATTTTGTAAATTTAAATCTTTTTTTGCAATTCCTAACCAAATGGTTTTAGATTTTCGTACTTTTAATTTCTTCTATTCTAATTAAATATTTTTTCCTAAACATTTAACCAAACTACCTAAATTGATTTTTTCTTATCTTTTCTTCAATAAGTACAACTCCTATTCTATTCCTAATAAAACTACAATAACTAAGCCAATGACAACATATTTATAATTTCCTACCATAAAGCAACATCACAATTAATCATAACAAATCATTGTCCCTAGTTACAAGTAGTCTATCCCAAACAATATAAACTACTCGATGTTTGCATTGCTATGTACAAGCCATTTTGCAAGCATATCTGGCTAACTTGTCCCAAATTTCAATCCTTAAAACTGTCTTTATAGGTTGTGTGGTTCTTAACTTTGAATTCTTCCCATTGAAGACATACAACTTGGCAGTCAGTAAGGAGACTACTCCAAGTGCCTCCCTCTAAGGTGCAACATGATTGAATGGCTCTATTGACACTAAGGACCCATTCCCACTAAGGATGAAGTTTGAACTAGAGATACCCTCTCAATGTGCTCCTGTGCAATAGATCCTACATGTCTTACTTAGTGAGCTCTCCACTAAAGATACATTGCGATGATGACTCTTATACAAGTCTCACTCTAGGTGCTCCCTCACTAAGGATGCAACACAGATGATGATCCTGTATAGAGCCAAGTATCACAAAGTACTAACCACATTTCACGTCACATACATTAAGTATATCTCATTATTAATTTGTATCCATTTTCATGACACACACACACACGCATGAAACAAGTGCACAAGATCACTACCAATAATATAAGGTGAGTTTCTTTACATCACGATAATGACAAATATTTTTCCATGTTGTGGGCATTTATTGTGACCTCCTGTGTAGGTCAACTTAAACATATTTATTTAGAAGTCATACTGCGCAAGTCTCTAATTATGGTTTCAACATTTATTAAACTTGACATCTCAAAATAAAATATATCAGTGTTTCATATAATATTATAACATTGTGGAATTTTGCACAATTCATCTTCAAGTTGCATTTTCCATTTTTAACCAGCTAGAAAACTCTCTAATTTCATGCTACGACCACTTGGTCATATCAAATATTTAAATTTTCCTTTAACCATTAAGGATTTCATTCATTATATACCACCTAGGGACACATGCTCCATGATAATATCAACATTTGACTCACAAACCCTTTTTGAAATTTAAACAAATTATAAAAATAATGGACAGGCAAATTTAAGGAACCTACATTTGTAATTCCAATGCATTACATTAGTAATATTTAAATCATGTCATAGGTACTTGATTTCTCTTTTTAATGTCTAAACATATCATACTAATAGACAACAGGTACCATCATTTAGCTACAACATATGAATCAAGAGTGCTATGGTAATCCTATTTTCACATCTTAGGCCTTCAACTAACAACCATTATTTATTTTATTGCACTGTCATAAACAAGTTTAACACCATCCATTCCCACTTAATTTATTAATCTCTCATCCATACAACTATTTGTCTATTTACAATAATCAAATTCTGATCTTTGGGTCTTTGGATGTGTAAACCAAGATTATGGATTCATTGACCTTACAGATTCCAGCAAAGCTTCTTCTCAGCCTACATAATATATTCTTCTCTTACTTGGTATCAATTATCGATCGTATACATTAGAATTTTTTTGGCTGTACTTTATTTTTATGGTTATACTTCACTGCATCAATTATATTGTCAAATGTGATCATTGTCTCAGTTAATAGTTATGACAACAATAATTTGAGTCATAATCCAATTATGTGCGGTTGGTCAATTGTCTCAATTGTAGTTTTTCAACATTAATTTAGGCCCTGCAGACTCTGATTTTAATAATTCTTAAGTTTTTCACTGACTTCAGATTTAGTTGTTTAATTTTGAGTCTGTGCAATCTGATTTTGACAATCCTTTCAGTTTTTTCAAAATGGTTAACGTCATTATGCTTTCTTGGTGCTTTGACTGAATCTGATGGATTTTTATTTTCACTTAGGTGCTTGACTTGGCTACCTATGAAGCTCGACAAAAAGATTATGCTTCTAGAGGTCAAAGGCATTTCTACTTCATGACCCTTAATGGCAGTGAGGTACTGCATCTCTATATCTATATAATATTTTTCCTGTAAAGAATTGTATGCATTTTTGTAAACTTTGAAAATTACTATGTTGCTCAAAATAGCATATTGCTTTCCTTCGTGATGAATTTTTTTTAAGATCCAATATTAACATCTTTGCTACAAAACCTACTATTATTCACAAATTGTAATAATCAGCTTGAATCCTTTGTGATGATTTTTGAAATTTAGTGAATATAATGCTGTTGTAGAAGTTGAAACATGATGGTTACTAATAGGCAGCATAAAGTGGAAAATGTGCTTTCAAATGCAAATGTCAGATAATGATGGGTTACTTGGCTTAATCTTTTCACAGCTATTTGCTTGATGTTATGTGTTGAAGACATTTGTTGGTGGACTTCTTGGGTGCTTTGTCAACATTTTTTATCACATGCCACTTCATTTGGAACTATGTAATATGAAATGGTCAACTTTATATCCTTAGATATGGAGTTTTATGTTGGAAAACTTTCACAATTGGTGGAGGTGAATAGATGGAGTGGTGAAGGGGAGGCTTGAGAGTGGGGTTGTCTCATTTAGGGAGATGGTCGTTGTGGTTGCCAACTCAAGGGTGGGAAGAAGGACCACAACCAGCAGTGGAAACCTAACTAGTGTTTAAGTTGTTTGGGCTTTGGGCATCTTGTTGATTTTTGTAGAGACCTAATCATATGCAGGACCCATCATAAAGTTGTGCATTAGAGTTCAACATTTCTCTGTTCATCAGGTTTGCATGCAATTCCATCTTCAGGAGAGGACCATTGACAACAGAGGAGTGTAGTATTCCCCTCAAGTTGAAGCTTGCTGGAGCCCAGTGGTTGCTTGGCCATGTCATTGACTCATCTATGGTGCATCTAAAGGTCCAGATAGAAAGATCATTGACGATTGGCTTCTTAGGAGGTGGGAAAATAGGGTTTTTTGGTGTGTTCATCAGCTATTTTCTATATACTTAGTGGGTTTCCTTAACACTTCTTGGAGAAAGAAACTACTACTAGAAGGGAAGACCAAGGTGGATGGGGTTGAATTGGAGTGAAGAGAATGACAGTAGGCTCACCACTTTTATTGCCTAGCTAAGGCTGTGTGTGTGCATATGTCTCACCACTGGGTTCTCTTCCTTCAAAGGTGAGGTTGGTGGTGGAGGAGGTGCAATATTGGGCAGGAATTTTTGTGTTGAGAAGGGAGGCAAAGGGGAGGGTGGTGGAGATGGTTTCTAGTAGCAAGTGAAAGTCGTGGGCTTAGGTCATAGGGGAGGTGGATTCCCCAATTTGTGAGAGGGGGACTATGTAGGCTTCTAGGAGTAGCTACAAGAGTTTGGTTGGAGTCCTTCTAACAGTGACCCAGAGCATTCAATAAAGGTCATTACGTCGATGGGGGCTGTAGGTGGTGCTTGGTAAGACTTTGAAAGTGGTGGTTGCTATGGCTCTTTTGGAGATTGGAGTGAGTTGTGGTGAGATTTCTAGAGATGATGTTATTAGGGGTTTTAATGGGGCAGATAGTTTTAGTTTTAAAGGGGATAAGGATTCAACATTTTTGGATGATGGGAAGCTTTTGAATAGGGTTGGGCTGTTGGAACCTATATGGGCCAAATAAGTCTTTAATGAGGAAGAGTTCATTATATAGAGTTGAATGAAAGATGCAGAGGTGGCCATTGTGGAAACTTTAGCTCATTTGATCCATTCCAAATCCCTAATGATCATTTATGACAATATGAAATAATATTTAATATACTTAATTTCCTATAAGAAAATATATTGATTATTACTTATTATAATGCACTAATATACATCTTTAAAATTTATTTAGAAGATTGGTTCAAATTGTTGGATAAATGGACCCTGATTCGTTTACCCGGTTACTGTTGTATATATATTATATATTCTATGTAATCAGTCATTAGTCAACGAGATAATATAGTTTTCAACTTGGTATCAAGCTAGGTTTACCCTAACCCTCCCCACCCTCTCTCTCTTCTGTCGCTGGCGTTGGTGGCCTGCTGTCTCTCCTGACGGTCCCCCCCCCCCTTGCACGTGCCCCCACACACCCTTCCTTCCGCACTGGTGCCCTACTGCCATCGTCTCTCCTGATGGTCGCCCCCTTTCCTACACGTACCCTCCCCCCCCACCCCCCCGTGTCCTTCCTTCCGCATTGTGCACTGCTCCGCCGTCCCTCCTACCGACAGCCTCTTATTGCGACATCGTTTGCGTAGCCCTTCACGCCGCTACCGTCACCCTCCCTCCTGCCATGTGCAGCGTGGACACTCCTCCATTGGACATGCCCACCACAGTCCCAGCCGTTCTATCTCATGGAGATGTCGTCTTCCTCGTGGGTTGGCCGCTTGTGCATTGGTGGATGGTCCTCCCGCCCTTGCACTCCGTGCATCCACTGTGGCCGTCTGAACCACCCCTCCGATAGGTGTTGGGCGAAGTTTGGACGTTCGACGCCTACTCCCTTCACACACTTGGCGTCGTCCCCAGCCTTGCCTTCGGCCCTCGATTCTACCATTGCTGTCCCTTCGTTCGTGTAGATCACTTAGGCTGATTTTGATGAACTTCTGATACTTCACGCTTAACAAAACAGTGAGGCTATTGCTGCTCATGTCCTCTCCAATGGTATGCCTTCTGCTCATATATCCACCTCTAGTGATACTTGGATTGTTGATTCAGGTGCCTCCCATCACATCTCGGGTAATCGCTTTCTTTTTGATTGCCTCACCTATTGTGCAAATATTCATTCTGCTGCCCTTGCTGATGGCCGTAGTTGTGCTATTTCTGGGGAAGGGACCACTTCCCCAACCAAGGATATTTTTCTAGAAAAAGTGTTGTATATTCCTAATTTTCCTGTTAATCTCTTATCCATTAGTGTCATCACGAAACGCTTATATTGCTTTGTCATTTTTTATCCATTTCATTGTACCTTTCATGATTTGCAGACAGGTAGGAGGATTGGCTTGGGCCTTGAGCAGGGTCGGGGCATCTACATCTTGGTGCAGGATGGTGTTACTCATGGATTGGTCTCATTTGCGGCGTCTGGTGATTCATCTTTGTTGTGGCATCGACGTTTGGGTCATCCTCCCTTGCATCGGCTTCGTGAAGTCCTTCTGTTTGTGTCTCTTCAACCATTTACTTGCCAATCTTGTATTTTGGGTAAGCAGTCTCGTGCCACTTAACCTAGTCGTCAGTTGTCATCTGTGTTTCATGCTTTTGATTTAGTTCATTATGATGTCTGGGGCTCGTCTAGGGTTATCTCTGTTGGTGGTTTTCGTTACTATATTATCTTTGTTGATGATTTTTCTCGGGTTTCCTGGGTGTATTTGTTAAAGAATCGTCAACATGTTCTTGATGTCATCCTTTGCTATTTTAATGAAATTCGTACTCAGTTTGCCACTACTCCCAAATTGTTTCGTACTGATAATGCTTTTGAGTTTGTTCAGTCTATTGTTACTTCCTTATGTTCTGAGCGTGACACTATCAGACCACATGCACTCATACTTCTCAACAAAATGGTGTGGCTGAGTGGAAGCATCGACACATCCTCGATGTCGCTCGCACCCTGTTGGTTGAGACACATGTTCCCAAGTCTTTTTGGTCCGATGCAGCGTTGACTGCGGCTTTTCTCATTAACTGCATGCTTGCTGCTCCTTTAGGTGGTGCTATTCTTGTTTAGCGGCTTTTTCCTCGAAAGGAGCTGTTCTCTTTTCGTCCCAAAGTTTTTGGGTGTACAGCTTTGTCAAGGATTTAATTGTTGAACTTGATAAGTTGTCACCTCGCTCCCTTCGTTGTATCTTTCTGGGTTATCCTCGCACCCAAAAGGGGTATCAGTGTTTTCATCCTCCATCTCATCGATATCTTGTCTTCGCTGATATTGTTTTTCTTGAGGATGCCCCTTTTTTCTTTGGCTCCTCCGCTCCTTCTCCTTCCATTGAGGCCACCCCCCTACCTCCACTGGTTCCCTCTTCTGGTCCTTGTGTGCCACCTATAGAGCAATCACCTCCTTGGGCGCCTCCACCTTTGCAGGTCTATTAGCGACGTCGTCGTCCTGCACCGCCTCTCGCCCTCGCTCCTGCCCTTCCTTGCTCGACTATAGATCTGTCTCTTGATCTGCCCATCGCCTTTCGCAAAGGTACTCGTGTCTCCACTCAGCACTCTCTTTCTCACTTCCTGTCCTATGCTGCCTTTTCCCCTTCTTACAAGTGGTTTTCCTTTTCACTTTTCTCTGAATCAATTCCTAAAGATCATTATGACGTGCTTACTCTTCCCCATTGGAAGCATGCGATGGATGTTGAAATGAAGGCATTACTTACTTGTCGGACATGGACAGTGGTTTCTCGCATGTCGGATACTCCAGTTGTTGGGTGTCGGTGGATCTTCATTGTCAAGCATCGCCTCGATGGTAGCATTGACTGCTACAAAGCCCGCCTAGTTGCTCGTGGTTTTATGCAAACTCACGGGTTGGACTATGCTGAAACCTTTGCTCCAGTGGCTCGCTTGCACTATATTCGCGTTCTCCTGTCCTTGGTTGTTAATTGGCGTTGGTCCCTTTCTCAGCTAGATATTCGTAATGCCTTCCTTTATGGTGATCTGGAGGAGGGCGTCTACATGGAGCAACCTCCTGGGTATGTTGCTTCGGGGGAGAATCAAGTGTGTCACTTACAGAAAGCTCTCTATGGTCTGAAACAAAGCCCTTGTGCCTAGTATGCCAAACTTAGTTCTGTGATGGTGATGTTTGAGTTCAAGAAATGTGTTGTTGACAATTCTATCTTCATTTAAAAAGGTCCTCTGGTTATACTATTTTGGCTATGTATGTCGATGACATTTTAGTGATAGGTGATGATGTTGATGGAGTCAAGTTAGTCAAAGCAACGTTCTCAGGACATTTTGATATTAGAGACATGGGTAGACCTAGATACTTTCTAGGGATCGAGTTTGCATATGCTAAACAGATGATGATTCTCTCCCAAAGAAAATATGTTTTGGATTTGTTGAAAGAAACAAATCTCACAGGATGTAAATCAGAACGCACTCCTGTTATGGCTAAACCTCCTTTTTGGGAGTCCTTAGAGCGTTATAGTGATCCAAGTCCAAGTCAGTACAGACGATTGGTTGGTAAGCTCATTTACTTAACTGTTACTAGGCTAGATATATCTTATGCTGTTGGGCTCTTGAGTCAGTTTATGTAGGAGCCAAAGGAGGTTCATTGGCATGATGCCTTACGTATGCTATCCTACTTGAAAAGCAATCCGGTAAAAGGGTTGATGTATTCAGACAATGGTCATCTCAATGTTATGGCATACACAGATTCCAGTTATGGAGGCAGTCAAGGTGATTAGAGGTCAATCTTAGGATATTGTACTTATGTTAGAGGTAATTTGATGACATGGAGAAGTAAAAAGTAGAATGTGACATCTAAGTCTAGTGCAGAGGTAGAATACAGAGCCATGTCCCAGGTTGCCAGTGAGTTGACGTGGCTTCAATCCCTCCTGACTGAGTTAGGTGCTTAGATGTCCACTCCTATGGTGATGCACTACGACAACTAGGCCGCCATCTGCATCGGCAGTAATGATACGTTCCATGAGAGAACTAAACATATTGAGATTGATTGTCATTACATTCAAAAGTTGGTGGAACGTGGGCTTGTATGCATGCCATACACTCGGTCTTTTGACCAAATTGTTGACATCTTCATTAAGAGTCTTAGTGTTGGAGTATTTAACAATTTTTGTATTAAACTGAGAATGTTCGATATATATCTTCCAGTTTGAGGGGGAGTGTTGGATAAATGGACTCTGATCCGTTTACCCGATTACTGTTGTATATATATATTCTATGTAATCAATCATTAGTCAACGAGATAATATAGTTTTCAACTCAAACCATTTATAAACTTTCAAAATTGTTTTTGAGATGATTTATAGATCAGTTCACAAAATGAAAATGTTATGATGATTGATAATTCCATCATCAATTTAATCACTTTGAACTAATTGTTGAACTGGTTTGAACCAAAACTAGTGGATTCTGGTTTGGCTTCAAAAACGTTGTTCTTAGCAAAAGTGGTTGCACCATAGTTTATAAGTTTATGGTACACATACAAATATTATCTACTAAATATTTACCTGTCTAACCTTAAAGCATTCAGAAGAATTTAACTTACCTTTTCTTCTACCTATCTTTTGAAGCTCAACTACTTTTAATTGATGCAATTAAAGTTCAAGCCTTAGTTCTGCAGATAATTTACCTGATAGGGTGGTGCAGGCTGTTTCTCTAATTCTCTGAGTTACTGCCTTTTCTAATTTGATTTTCTTTGAAATAAGTTTTCCAATAATGTCCTGGGTAAACCGTTTGTGCTTTCAGGTTATTGATGCATGCATGAAGGGAAATTTGGGGCGCTTTATCAACCATAGTTGTGAACCTAATTGCCGTACTGAAAAGGTGAAATTTCCTTTTATGTGGAATAAAATCTTGATTTATCCCTTCAAAAAGAGAGATCTTTTTGTGCTTCTGTCAAATGGCTGAAGAAGTGTTGACATGTCAAAAAATATCAAAAATTTGTTCATGTGCATTGCATGTTATGCAACATGACATGGATCCAGTGTTAGGTCTGAAATCTAGAATTTCTGAATTTACACCTTGATGTCTTTTCTCCTTTTTAGAAACAAGCATTATTTTGGCTGCTCATAGTAATTTTTATAAACAAACCATAGAAAAGTATGATTATGTAGGTCATCCTTATCTAAATGGCATGTGTGCTTATTCTGTTGTACCAGTGGATGGTGAATGGTGAAATTTGTATTGGACTATTTGCAATACGGGACATCAAGAAGGTACACCCTTTTAATTCTGTAATTAACTGCAATTTATATGGTTGCTAATGTTAAGCTTATATTCTGTAATTTTTTAGCCAAGTTTCCTTTGATTTCACCTTAGTTGCATATTAGCATTGAAATATCAATATAGTTTAAACACAATTCATGTGTTTCATGAATGAGTCTCTTATCATTTATTTTTCTTGACATTATTTATATATGACAATCAATTATTTCAGGGTGAAGAACTTACTTTTGACTATAACTATGTACGAGTCTTTGGAGCTGCTGCAAAAAAGTGTATCTGTGGTTCTGCTGAATGTCAGGGTTATATTGGTGGTGATCCACTGAACAGTGACCAAATTGTTGTTCAAGATGATACGGATGAAGATTGTCTTGAACCTACGGTGGCTTGTGAAGATTATCAAAGAGAGGCACAGATGGATAAGATCACCCTGGATACAACTGCTAAAACAGCCAAACAACCTGAAGATAATGAATCAAAACTAGATATCAATGAAAATTTGCAGGATGTGGTTGATGTTATATCCATGCAACATAAAGAAAAGTCAACACAGCAATCAGAAATGGTGGTCAAATCCACTCTCACAAAGCCAGAGTTGGAAAATGCTCCGAATTCTGTCAGTGCCAGCTGTGGATCTTTACCTAGTGTATCAAATATTGCAAATAAAATTCTGCCTGATTCTACTCACACAAATGCAAACATTAACTTGACAATTTTAACTAACGAGGATAATCCAAGTACACTAAAACCATGTGAATCTAAAAAGCCATCTTTGCCTGATGGATCAATGAAAAAGGGTCAAACTGGTCTGCCTAAATTTCTGAGCCAAAAAGCTAAAAAGTTCTTGGGCAATAGGAGCCACACTGACAATTCTGATGAAGGTATTGTAGTACTTGATTTTCATTCAAATGTATAACCCCTCTAGGTTCATTCTTATTCATTTTGTTCTCTTATCATGCAGTTGCCAAAAAACTCAATGAATTGACAGGTGCTGTTGGTGGCATATGTAAGAGGAAGGCAAGTGTCTTATTTTGCAGTAATCGGTTTTATGTTTTCTGTGTGCTGTTTGTACATCTTGCCATGCTTACGAAAGGCATCTATTACAAATTTAAAATATATTTTTTGATATTATTATTACTTATATTATATCTTTATATATTCATTTTTTTAACTCAAGTTCTGTTCTGTTCCTTGCTTCTACTTTGATTTTGTTTTAATGTTATTTCTGCTCTGAGTGCTTATTGCTCAAGTTTTTAACTCGAATAACAACTAAATAACATTGAAATATATACCATAATAACATTCTAACATCAAAATAAAAACACATTAAAATTATAGAATCTGAAAAAATAAAATTATTGACTTTTAACTTTTAATAAGTCTTTACTAAACAAAAACAAGAGAATAATAATGTGCCTTATACTTAAGTCTTATTTAAACAAAAATGTGTGTTCTGAAATTAAATTAATTGACATATAAAAAAATGAAAAAATCCTATAAAAAGCGAATTTCACTGAAAAGAAAAACAAAAATGATTGTATAAAATCTTAAATACTAAAGGGACAAATCATCCTATAAAAAAAACAGGAAATCCATATCTATGGAGATTTCCTTTTTCAAAGAAGAATGGCTTAGCTAGAACCAGAGACCAGGCCTGATCTAGAATTATCGGGGTGGATATAAGTCTGATGGAAAGGTCTGCAAAGTCCCTTTCTATCTATGAAATGATGTAAAAACTAAAATTACTCCTTCAACATATGAACATAGAACAAATTGGATTTGCCCAAAGATCCATTATTAAATTAGTTGGCCGGGTTTGTGCAGGAATATAACCTGCAACTATATCAATAATACAAGACATTACATATACGATGATTGTGGTGCCCAAAAAATTGAAATAAATATACAATACTAAAAATTGAAATAAAAATTAAAGATATTAAATAATATTCAAAATACTTGAGCATTATAGGTCCAGGCACCCAACTGCTAGAACCTTTAAAACTGCTTGGGAACCTTCCTTCTTTAGTATGCATTCAGTGAAATTTTTCTCTAGTGTTTTTATTTACAGAACTTTCACAGAATTTTACAGATAATTCTTCATTTTTGTATATATATTTTGTAGAATATATCCTGTGTGTTTGCCATGCCTTTTTTCTCTGCATTTAATTTGCCAATTTTTACCAGTGCTTTAGTTGGTTATCAAAAGGCTTTGAGGTGAAGGAGAATAACAATCAATCCGCTAACGAGGGGATGATTACATATTTATAATAACCTATCAATCCATGCACACCATTGTAGTAGTAATAATAACTATAAGCTTAGCCTTCAAACTGGAGCATATATGTCTATCATTTCTAGCTTATTACAAATTCATAAGATCCAACTCTTGGCCATTTAGTGAAAATATCTGCTTGCTGATCTAAGAATTGAGTATGTGGTTTAGAAATGACTTCATTACTGTTTAATGGATGAAGTGAAAATCCACCACTGTATGTATGATGTACTCATAGAAGGTTGGATTGTTCATAATAAAGATGAGGGTTTCATTATCATAATGCATAGGCATTAGATCCCCACCATCTCACCTGTTTGTACCATATATTTGTATTCAACTTCTGCACTAGATTCTAAGCCTACATTAATACATATTGTTTCTTGTTGCACCACTTGACAAGGTTGCCTCCAATATTTTTGTAATATCTTGAAGTGAACTTTTAGTCTTTTTTCTCTTGCGTAGACTGATTCTGAACGTGCCTCAATCTGTAAATAATCATTTCCTCTATAAACTTGTCCTTTGACAAGAGCCGTTTTGGACATTCCAACACTCTCAAGGCTTCAAGACAATGCACTATCTTTGGCTCATGTAAAAGGGAAAGGATGTCACATACAAAGCAATTGTTTATTATACCACTGAGACAATAGTTTTACAGGAAAGCTGATTATGGCCTAGTGTGATCTAGGAAGAGACACAAATGGTGCCTTGCCCAAAATCACGATAAGTATGACCATCAACTATAAAAACTTGGATAATCAACTAAAGAGGTCTCATTTCCTTGACATATGTGAGGAGGTTTTGGAGTGGATGATCTAGGAACTGTTCTTAAAGGCTAATAAGATGACCAGAGGTAGCGGTAGTAGCATGTGATACCCTGATAGGGGATTGACACTATCAAAGCTGAAGGAACTTTTCATACTCATGGTATGATATAGACACTATCAAAGTAGCCAACTATAATGTGGCAAGATATGAAGATGCAGGGATTATTTGTCTTTATGGTCACCTATGCCCATGCTGGTTGACCAACCTTGTTTCAACATTGATTAGATTTATGATTGGTCTAACCACATTGTTCGAAATGTGGTTGCCCTCCATCAGAACATCCACCATGAATGCCTCTGGTTGTACGATGACCACTTCCCTGATAGCAACCATATTAGAAATCTCCAAGACATTGGAGAAAATGGTCTATAGATTTAAAACTATATCTTCACCAAGTATTTGTTGACAGATTTGAGAAGACACAGCTGAAGATTCAAACTAGATAGGTAGGTATCCACAGCTAACTCATCTCAATACTAAGTTGATGTTGGCAACCAACAATTGGTGGATCTCAAGCTCATTTAACAGTCCTTGAAGAGTAGTATAGTGGTTTTAAACTGAATTTTCTCTTTTGCTTGGATTGAATATCTGCTCATATAGCTCAAAAACTCTGGGCGTATACTTTTCATGGTCTTTAAAGTATTTCAGATCTTTTCGTTCAATTTTATGCGTCACACTATTCACTAACCACAAAGCAATCACATTGTCATTTGTATGTCAATTGTCATAGGTGACAATTTTTCACATTTTGTGAATGTATGAGATGTTTGATCTTCCTGTGAGTGGCAATAAAGGTCTCAAAAATTTGTGACCAAGTAAATAGTCTCCACCATACACTTTTTTTGATGTTGCACTTAGATTCTTCACAAAGGATTCTTGGGAAGCCATCTTTTCAATCGCCATGGTCTGACTTCAACAAAAATTGGTGAAATCTGCATGAACCTAAGCACAAACCATCCAAAGTACACACTTGGAGGCACACACAGATATCAACATGTGTCCATGCATAATCACTATTGTGTGTACTTTAGGTGGTTCTGTAGAAGAAAGGACAGCACTGGCTGCTGCTGTAGGAAGATTAGTGCTGGTTGCTGCTCTGTTGGGCAGCAGTGACATGGTCCCTTTTGGTGCTGCCTGCAGCAGCTAGGATTTGCTGCTATTTGCAGCTCCTATCCTTTTTTCAACTTTTCTTGTATTTTTTGTTGAATCTCTATACCTTATGTTTTGATACCATGTGTGATTTGGGAGAAAATGAAAATCAATCAACCAATGTGAGGGTGATTGCATATTTATTAATTTATTAGATAAATGAATATTCAACCCACATACCCCATCATAATACTATTGATAACAATTAGTCCAACAAAGGCATCCGTGATAAATTTTTATTTTGGTTCCATTTGAATTTCTGATGGCTTTGCTATTCAAGCCACTTTTTTCTACTATAATCCTTTTTTGAGTGGTCAAAATGAAGCTTCCTGTTTATATTACTGATCTAACACTGTCTCAATCCCATACTAGTCCATTCTTTAAATTACTTTTGTATGTTATACATTGCTATTCTTGTTCTTAAACCCATTTTAATATTTTATTCAAGCAGGATGCTGCTAAAGGTTACTTGAAGCTTTTGGTTGTAACTGCAGCAGATAATATTGGAACCGAGACAATTCACAGCCAAAGGTTGCTTTTGTGTGATTATGAATATAAAAATATTGTATTTTGATGGATAGAATTAAATGGAAAAAAATCTTGGCCAACCAACTTGCAGCTCACTATTAGCTACATGGAAGTTGAGTATATTGTCTTATTTCTGGGATTTATTTTGCAGCACTCGAGACCTGTCACTGATACTTGATGCTCTTCTTAAAACAAAGTCGAGGGCTGTTCTAATGGATATGGTTAATAAGAATGGTAATGGAGTTTCAGTTTTCCAAGTTGATGTTTAGTTGTTTCTTGTGCTGATTATTTTACCTTTTAGGATTGCAAATTCTGCACAATATTATGAAGCAAAACAGGAGGAATAGTAATAAGATACCTATCCTTCGGAAGCTTCTTAAGGTCAGTAGATACATTTTAAACATGATGTTGCATCTTTTGTTGATATCTGTACATAGACAATGAATTTGATGGTGAAACAACCAGGCCATTAATTTCATAATTCTCTAAGTTTTGTCTTTACTATATATTATTCCCTGATTTATTAAGTTGTCAGTCTTGCATATGTTTATAGAAGTGTGACAGTTTCCATTACGGGTGCCAATGTAGTTGTAAAATGACTTATCACTACGAAGTTATAGGGCATCATACAATGTAATGCAAAAGGAAAGCCTTTGTTTCATTTTTCCTGAAACGAGTACCATTTTGATATTGCTGTTTTTTTTATCGTTTAGCTGCAGATACATAGCTGAACAGATTATGTTCTTCATCAGTGAATTCTATCATTTGTCCTGTGGAATTCCAATGCTTCAGTAGTTGATATTGCTGTCAATTCCTCCGCTGAGAATTATTTTCTTGAAAGATTGAACTGACATATGAAATGCTGAGTTTTTTTGTAAAGAAAGTCATATTTCTTTTTCCGCAGGTGTTAAAATATCTAGTTGAAAACAAAGTACTTACACGGGATCAGATTAATATGATTCCCTCATGTCCTGGAGTGGAAAGGTTAGTTGACAAATAACAGATCTTCTTCCAATGTTAGCGTATTTGAGTGGATGATTTTTTTATTATTGTCTGTTACAAAGTTACACTCACTAGCCTCTATAATTATTGTCTGTATACTTTTGTCATTCATGATATGACAATTTTCTTGGCATTATAGAGACAGCAAGGGTCTTTTATCTTGCCTGTCTTGTTATTCTAACAAAAAGAGAACTTTCATTTTGTAGGTTGCAATTTACTAAAATTTGGTGCTTTTTAATCTGTATTTGAATATTTTTATTCATGTAAAGTAGGCCATGCACTTCTACTGGTAGCATCCTCATGTGATACTTCTGCAAGTGCTTTTTGAGCTGCTTCACATGAACGAAAACTAGTTCAAAAACTACCAATATGGCACTCCAAATGAAGTACTTAAAAAAAATTGAAAAGCATGGAGGATCCTTTCTGCATGATGAACATCAGGGAGTTAATTTTCTGATTTATCTAATGTGCTTGGAAGCAGCTTGCCACTGCAATTGCACTGGAAGGGTGGGTGGGCTATGAATTGTTGGTGCTTACCAGTAGCCAGAGGTAGGCCTGGTTGCTTGACCCTTTGGCAATTAGGTGTCACCAATGGCTAGAGATAAACCGCAGAATTTTCTGTACCAAGTTACTGGAGTGGATGACCTGTCTGGATGGAATTCTTCAAAGTGTAGATGGGTGGGTGGGCTCTGTTCATCGTAGCAATTCACCCAAACTTGGCATAAGATCTTCGATTCCTACCTAGAGTTTCTGCTTGCCCTTTTCTATCTCTTTTGGTTCCTCCTTGGCTTATTGCTTTAATGAAGTTCCTCTTCTACCACTTGAAAGATTCATATTTGCAATGCATGCCTTCAATTTTGCTCTTATTTGTGGGGTCACATGGTTGTAGGAAAGACAGATTCAGGCAATAAACAGAATGGCTCAAGAAGGATGAGAGCCTTCCAATCTAATAGAAAAACATAAAATAAAGCACATGAATGTAATATGGATTAACAAACCCTCAATTTTGTGTCATGCATAATTGTTATCACATTAGCAAAATATGTGCCTACTCAAACATATCTTGCTTCTTCTGCCAGTGGCTTACAAACAAGATAGTGGCAAACATCATTTATTTTACACAAGGGGTTATTTATCCTTTTTTTATGTTCTTTTTGTCAAATTTTCCCATTTTGTGGTGCTATATATTTCCGTCAATAAAGTTTGAGTCTTTGTGCAATTTGTATTGTGACAAACCCAAAGGAATTGTTTTAAAGCCATGATGATGTTGATCGATTGCATTTATTAATGATAGTTACGTATTTCAGTTGTAACACATCCAAGATTGTTAGGTGTTCTGAAAAAAGTAGTATAAAATTTAAAACATATAATTATTGGTGTTGACAAGTGAATAGGGATCTCATTCCTGGCTCTGCCACATGTGATCGTGATATGTATTCAGATGGACAGCTGTTGGAGAATTCTTATGTTTAGTGTTGTGGCATAACAGTATTGGGCACGTCATAAAATGTGTAAACTAAATTGCAAAGCCAAATTCATCTAATATAAATATTGGACACTTTCTTCCAAGTTGAACCCAATTCAATTCATTCCATATCTGTAAATCCTGTGGTGCTCTGGACAGGAGGTTCACCTTCCCTTGCTCTGTAGGTTGAGGTTCACCTCTATGTGTCAATCTTCCAACAAGATAGGCACAAGATGGTGGTGGTTCTATTGTGTACTCAACACACATTCCCTTCTCCGTGTGCCCTGACTGAGTCGTCGTGTTTAAGGAGGTGTCTCATGCTTTACTGTGACAGGGGGTTTATGATCGAAAGTTGTGGATCAGATGGTCAATGGTCACACTCAACATAGACCTGTAGGTATTGCATTGTTCCTTAAGAGGAATTGAAGAATTCTTGTTATCACTTTGATGTTTTAGTTTGGCGGTAGTACTCGATCTTAATAAGTGATATCAGAGTCAGAAGGTTTTGTGTTCGAGTCTTAACGAACATATTCTGCGTATTTTGTATGCTAGGGGATTGTTGGGTGCCCGATCCTAATAGGTTCATTGTGCTATTGTTGGTCCGGCAATCACTTCATTGCAAACTCATCAGGATGATACCAGTTAGCCCCTTCTTTTTCTGTTGGGGTGAGAACAGTAAACTGCAAACTGAAAACATCTAAATTGGTTTCCATTTATTGTGATAGATTGATTATCAAATTAATTTTTTGTCAATATAACCAGAAAATTTATTCTTGTTGATTGTATTTGTTAGGTTTGTCATTCCAAATTTGCATGATGTATTGGTTCATCTCTCTTTCCTAGATTTATTTATTTATTTTCCCATCTCTTGATTAGAAGTGTTCCTAATTTTTTTTGGTTGTGCAGCTTTCGAGACTCTATTATTCATTTGACACATCATAATGATAAAGAGGTACAGTCTGGTGCTTTTCTAATCATTTTTATGAAATCTTTGTACTAATACTTTTTTCATACAAGTTATAAAATAGTAACATTGCGTATGAATTTCTTTTTCATTTTATGAACTTTTAAAAATTTTTAAAATAATGTTTCCTATTCCATGATAATGCAAATTTTGTTGGAATTTATGAACTGTACTAAAATAGCCATATTTATAATATCATTCTCGAACATTTTCCATGCATGTGTTTTTATATTACTGTTATTTTTTGTGTACAATTGGAAATTAGCAATAGTGCAAATTGGAAACATTGACTTGGTTGGGCATAACTCGGGGTAGTCCTCCAAGATCAGTTATGAATGAGTTGATCATTTTTTATGAATGAGTGAAGTTAGGCTAGATAAGCCTTACACCTTTTTTATTAATGTAACACTTGGATTTTATACTTTTCAAAAAGAGTGTTGGCTTCTAGTCCAATTTTGGGTCATCTTTTGAGGAATTACACAATGATTTTAAAGGACTAGAAGTAAGGGAACATTATCTTTTGTTGTCACCTTTGACATCTTATATAAGGCTATATAAATCTTTGAATTTTTTCATTGAAAAGATTTCAAATTTACCTTTCAGTTAAGGGAATAATTGGCCGGTAGGTAAAACTGCTTCTTTATGGTCCCACGATAGAGTGAACAAGAATTGCGAATTGGATACTTGTAGAGAAATGTTTCTTTAACCTGTTGGATATTGGTAATTTATAGATGATCCAAGATAATGGGTGGGATTGTTTAATAATTTGTATTGTCAATATAAGATTAATCCTTCCAAAGAGATCTTTGTATTTGTCACTTTTGTCAAAAAATCTCATTAGGTAGCCTTATTGATATTTCCTCGGTATGCATATGTTTGTGCTGACCAGCATTGTCCTCTTCTCTGTGTTCTCGTTGAATATGGTAGCTATCAGATCATATTATTTTTTCGTAACAGATTTTGCTTGGCCTCAAGTGCAGAATTGTCTTTAGCATAAAAGTTGGATGAATTAACCTACTAGCATATTTACAAATCCACAGGTCCATCATGCTGCTCGAGAATTCAGAGAGAAATGGATTTTTCGTGCCACTAGAAAGACTAACGCATCAGATGTGGATGGTGGGCATGGCTTATATGATTCACACAGTATGAAGTCGAGCTGGTCTTTACCAGCCTCTAACCAACATCAAGATGCAAGAGATGATGCATGCTCAGGCATCAGTCAGAAAATCCACCTTCCATCAGTTTCTTCTGGTTTTGATGTGGTGCCTGAAACTTCTGCTCCAAGTCAGGAGAGTGAAAATACCATACCCTTGGGTCATGCTGGTTTTAAAAATGAAACAAAACCCCGTAAGCGCAAGAGCAGGTGGGATCAGGATGAGCCACCAAAGAAGGTTGAAAAAGATCGGCAATGCATGGGTTCTGAAAGTGAAAAAAGTTCAGAACTTGCTAAACAAGATTTGACTTTGCAGCGTGAAAATGATGCTAAGTCCGGTGGACTAATTTGTTCTACTCAAGTAGCTGTAAATGAACTTGATTCCTCGGTACAAGATATCAATGAAGCACCTCCTGGATTTGACTTTCCTCCAGGGTACACTTCTTTCAATGGCATAAGCAGACAGTCTGATCAGCACATATCGACATTCAATAGTGAAGTAGTTATTGGGAAACAACAGGAGAGGTATCTACCGCACTTAATGGTATCGCATGGGATTCCTGTGGGCCTTGTGCAGCAATTAGGGACGCCAGTAGATGGACATCACATTGATTTCCTCAGATGGAGAGTTGCACCTGGCATGCCTTTTCACCCATTTCCACCCCTGCCTCCTTATCCCCGGGTTCCACAAAATGAGTGCTCATCCCATCGTTCCAACCATTTGATGTTGTCATCAGTTTGTACAGAAAGCTCATGTTCAAATTGGCAATTCATTACATCTTGTCAATCACATGCATCAAATGGAGTAATACCATGTGAGGTTGCAAAATTTGAGGCTGTCAACCTTGAAAAAGATGAAAGAAGTAAGAAGTCTATGGATGTTCATGAAAGAAAGTTTTTCATGAGACGGAGACGTCACAATCACGATCATAAAAGATCATTTACGCCTTGGCACTGTGAAAGGAGTGGCTTTGAATCCAAAGGTAATAGAAGACATGGAATGCACGACACTGCACATGGATGTTTAAGGAAGAAATTTTGTGCTTCAGAGGGTGCAATTTATGGGGATGCTGACACTGCATTGCATCAACAGAAAACACACAATTAATGTTAGTGAAATAAAAAAAGTAAAAGTTCCTGGAAATATTGTTTTGACAGTATGCCTTTATAATTTTTAAAGGCCAATGTGTATGAAATGAAATTTTGACCTTTTTTTAGTTTGCAACCCTTGCGGATTGGGGGGCTAAATATGTTGTACCATTCATTACTTTTACCTGGTGAATTTCCTGATTGGGATTTCATCAGTATAGAGAAAAATTCTTACTCAAGTCTCTTTGTATTGCGTTGCTTTTTTTGGAAGCATGCCCTCTTTTGCAGGTGTAATTAGGTGCAACTTGCCGATCTGGTGAAACCCAGAGTTGATGCCGGTTCCGATTGCTACCTATTCCACTCCAGATGTCTTGAATCTTGATCAGGTGTGTAATCAGCTTGATATCCTCCGTAATATTTCGCGTATTTGATTCTTCTTGATAGCATTGAGTTGTCTTTTAGAATGGATGCATTTGGTCTTTGTTGATGCATCAAATATCGAACATGCTTGGAAGGCTAATGGCATTTCTATTTTCAGTGTCGGTCATTGTACACTATTGTTGATTAAGCTTGTTACTTAAGATGTTGCAGGATTGGAAGATCATTGGTACGCTATTGTTGATTGGAAGATCAACAGTGAAATTTCTTTCTAAAAAGAATCTTGTTCTATATTTGATCGTGCAAAACATTCATCAAGGAAACGAGAATTACATTAGGATGGCGTAACGGAAAGGAAGAAATCTTGCACCACCGAACGCCAGTTGATAAATCAGAGTGCAGGAAGGCTTCTTGAATAGTTTCTGACATGGAAATCGCAAGTACTGACACTTGAGTTGGTAAGCTGTGTATATATTTCGGAATGTCTTTTTCCAGGCATTAGCTTGTAAGCGTCAAATTTTTCCGTGTTGTCATGTTTTACGTTATTTTCTATTCGTGCGACGGTAAGAATGCTCTTCCTCTATATACTTTTTCCCTCTTTGTTTTATATATATATATGAATTAGGTGATACAGAGGGAATGCTAGGCGAAAGAAGTTGGTGCACATTCTTCCAATCCTATGTTATTCGTGCTCTGTTAGTATTGCAAGATACAACGCTGCGTCTTGCAGTTTCCAATTCTTGTTTTGGTGGATGACGACCAAACCACAAAAATATAAAAACATATGGAGCTCTAGTTAAAAACCTGCAACTTGCATGATTTCTACGATCCTCTCGCTGTTGTACGGTCTTCGTAGTTCCTTACACTGAACCAAGTCAATGTGTCGTCTAGCTTCCACCAGAAGCGTAGAGGGTGTGTTGTGATCACCATGACTGAGGGCGAAGGAAATTTTTAGTTCTTTTCCAACATTTATTGGTGCGAAGATGCATGTTCGATCCAAATCGTATGTAATAGACCAGAATGAGTTCAAATTTTTTTATTACAAGTGTTTATGTTTAAATAAAAATTTAAATTCAATATTTTCAGATTTAAAAAGATTTTCATAATTAACAAATAGATTACGACTTCAATGGTAAATCATTGAAAAGTTACATCTTGATATATAAAACATTGACTCATCAGCCTTAAATTCAATACTCTCATCGGCTTTCCGAAAACAATGAAATTAAATTAAAACTTATAGAAGTTGAATTTCCCAAGAAACCCTTCGTGTTCTGTGGTTGACGAAAACCCCCACTCCAAGACGGCATTCCCCACGTGGCCTAAGGAGGGCGGCTGCAAATCTGCAATCGCCCCATTCCCCACGTGGCCTAAGGAGGGCGGCTGCAAATCTGCAATCGCCCCATTCCCCACGTGGCCTAAGGAGGGCGGCTGCAAATCTGCAATCGCCCCTCATCCTGTCCGACGTTGACAACGGATGGCACGGACCACAACGACCGAGGAACCAACAAGAGGGCGCCGAAAGAACACGGTCGGCCCCAATGATCAATTAAAACTTGACGAGCGACTCCATCTTCCCTGCAAGTATGCTTCCAGTGAGCTATGAGCCATGATGTAATCATCGGCGTGATCCACGCTGCCAACCGACAGCGTCTCATCTTCCACATCCAGCAATGCAAGGTTGAGATGAGATTGGAAATCGGTGGGAGAGCACGCCACGGTTTCGTCTTCCCATCCTTCCACTTCTTCCGATGTATCCACTTGTAACCTTGCCCAATCGATCAATTCAGCATCATCTCCTTGGAGGATCTTCAAGACCTTCACATCAAGAACAAACGAAACCGCGATAAGGTTCTCCCAATTCGACCAATAAAATGAGTTCGTTACGCCCCAAATATCTTTAGTTCGAACAACTTACAGTAGCCATATTCGGCCGTAATCTTGGAGATCTTTTTATGCAGAGCGAGGCCGCTAACACCATCCTTTCCATTTGGTCATCATCATATTTAGAGCCGAATCTTGGGTCCAGTAATCTTGTGAAATTCCCACTATGAAGAATTGGCTTTGTCTGCAGTCAAACTTATCATATAAAAATTCCCATACGATATTCATAACATCTATAGGTAATAGTTGAAGTGTAAAAGTAATTTACCTAAAAAAGAAAATGACCCTATTAAATTTAGTTGCAGGATCCGATCTTAAAGAATTTAGACGACGGACAACAAAAGGTAACAGTCCTACCGATGCACTAAGATTAGAACAAATATAAAATTCAAAAGTACCGTTACAGGAGAAATTCTGAAGTTGACTGGATAATTTAGAACGAGCTGACATACCCACATGACCAGGCTCTCCTGCCCTTTTGGATGTTCGTTTCCAATTGGCTTCTTTCCAGAAAGAAGCTCGAGAAGCACAACTCCGAAGGCATATACATCAATCTTTTCAGTTACTTTCCCAAACATGAAATATTCTGGAGCCAAATATCTGACATATTTGCAAACAAACTCAGAATTTCATTTCAACTCTTATAAATTTTGAAATCTCTTCAAAGGAAATGTAAAGCATACAAATCAAGTGTACTAACCCAAATGTTCCTGCAACGTCATTGAAAATTAACTGTGAAGTTGATGATGCCCACGTTGCAAGACCAAAGTCAGATAGCTGAAATTCAACGTTGCAAAAAGAGAAAATTAGAGGTATTCTGAAGATATTGATCTTCAAACCATTCCTGCTTGATATTAGCTTGTAGTAATTTTTGCTTTTGCATCAACTAATGAAGCGATAAGGAGTTGTAGACTACTAAAGCAGCCTCCTACAATGGCTCCCTTTGGGACAATACGCAAAGCACACTACAATATCCCTAATGAATTTTGTATTTTAAACCTGAATGAAATGATGGTCAATAAATTTTTAAAATATTAATAATTTAATAAAATATCCAAGATCTATAAGGCTCGTATTCATGTTGATTGATTTCTTGTAACTGATTGTCGACCAAATGCCAACCCTTCTCCTTTACATGGTCTTGAACTAGACGTCTATGGAGACCCTCTACAAGTGAAGTTAGGAGGGGTATAACACAAGTACTTCCCAATAAGTCAGCTATCTTAATACCATTCTTATTTGTTGTTTGTTGTGCAGATGTAGATGGGGTCAATGCAACCAAAGAAGTTTGAAACATTTTATGAGATCAGTACCTGAGCCTCGTAATCATCCGAGAGGAGGACGTTAGAGGATTTAACGTCCCTGTGGATTACATGTTGAAAATCTTCACGTCCATGGAGATAGTCGAGAGCCCCAGCCACACCAACTGCCACCCTGTATCTCTCAGCCCAACCAATTGAATTATTGCCTTTGTTTTCTCCTGAGGATGGATCAATCAATAATAATAAATCAGGAAATATGGAATAAGAAGATTTCTTCTTGTCAATTGCAACGTCATTTGAGCAACTGGCACACCTTCGAGGTTTTCTTCAAGGCTTCCCCTTGGCATGAAATTATAAACCAGGTGGAGTTTGTCTCTGTCAAAGCAAAATCCATTGAAGGATATGATGTTCTTGTGATGCAATGTGGAGATTATTTCTATTTCTAATGCAAGTTCTTTCTGTACATCTTCGGCTTGCTTCAAAATTTTCACTGCTATTTCACGGCCGTCAGGAAGAGTTCCTCTGTAAACATGGCTGCTCCCACCTTTTCCAATAAAATTATCTGCACGCAGTGAAGAGGAATTTCATTAGAAAGATGCAAACACGCAATGCAAGATTGAGGGGAGATTCAATAACAGTGAGGAAATCCAGGAGCAAACCAAGTGAGAAATTGGATGTTGCATCTGCAAGTTCCTTGAAGGTGAACAGCCTGCAAGTTGATGAATACTTTTCATGCAAATCCTCCAATTCCTTGGGTAATTTTGGGGATTCCTCGTTACCAGAGGCATCTGAAAGAAGAGGGGCATCTACTCTGGCAGGAACAACTACTTCCTTTCCCTCACCGTCAAGGTGTTTGGTGGCCTTTATCTCCAGCCTTGTGGGCTTTTGGTTGGACCGAACAGTTTCTGCCAATGAAGCTGGATAGCAGCTAGGAAGAGACTTCCTCAAATGTAAAAATGGCATCTGGGACTTCTTGCAGGAAAGTTTCTTCTCGTGCAGCACAGCCTTCCGGAGAATAGGCCAACCAAGCTTTGCTTCTGCTAGTGACTGGATCAAGAGTGAGATGGATGCCAGTGAATTCGCAGAGCTTCTGTCTGGAACAATGGCTAAGGACCTTTCTTCCTTAGATTGTGTGTGAGAACCACAATTTGTAGCAACCGATGGGATGGAGCAGTTCTTTCCTTCACCATAGCTGCTGCCTTTTGGCCCATACTTCTTCGTTCGTAGCGAACACAAAAAATCACCATCACCTCCACTCAGAAGCTTTGAATTTTTACCATTAGCTCTGAGAGTGCTGCTTCCGAATTTCTTGGTTGGTATCACACAAAGCTTATTGTCGTTGCTTCCATTCAAAAGCGCCGAATTCTTAGTTGAGGTCACCTGGGGATTTCTGCCATTGGCGATTCCTGCATCAACGCCGACATCATAGTGAACAGGAAGGTAACAAATAGACAAGAAGGTAGCAGAGAAGGTATTAATGGTGTTCAAAAATCAATACGCTCGTCTCTTCTAGCTTCTCTCTGGAAGACAATCGTGCCCTTGTTCACCGCGATTACCAAACAGTCATCCCCAACCTTCCCCGCACAGTATTTGGCAATCGGGTGGTACCTGGAAAGCAAATGAATTCCTGATAACATGTTCTTTTGGGAAAGAAAAGAAGGGTGGATAACTCTGATTACCAAACGCCATGATTCTTGCTGCAGGCTCCGAGTACGAGCTTCGAAGCCGAGATGCTCCTGATCTCTCGAACCAGAGCCTTCCGGACGGAGGAATCGCGGCACAACCTCAGCTTCAGATCAATCTGCATATGGAAGGAACACAAACGAACAGAAGAATCTCAAGAGGGGGAAAAGCTGCCCGGAACTTCGTCAAGATTCGTGTGATAAGAGAGATCGAAGGAAATGTCCACGGACCTGCTTCAGATTGCAGAAACCTTCGTACATATCAAGCACGGAGTGGAACTCGTACAGGAGAGACATGGAAGCGGGGGGATTCCCATGTTCTGTGCAAGAGAGTCGTCGACAGGAAGAGATCAAAAACCTCGGGACAAGAAAAAAGGAAAGCAATCAGATATGATTAGGGGTGAGGGATGTGCATTTACCGAAGGAAGGAGACATCTCGGGGAGGACATGGAGGACCACGACTGAGTCTCCAGGTCGGGTGACCATGACAAGAGTCCAACTGAGAAGCTCTCTGCTGTGCTCGTCCATCTTGATCCCAACCACCACAGTCCTTCCTCCCTCCCCACGCTTCTCGCCGCCCCTCCCACCTCCCATCGCCTTCGTCATCATCATCTTCATCTCCTTCCGCTCCTTCGTCACCTTCATCCCTTCCCCTCTCCTGAAGATTCTCCTCCCATGACCAATCCGATCGCCCCGTCCCGCACTGAGCTTAACTGCTTAATTCCCAGCCGATCACGCCATCCCGCACTGAGCTCGATCGCTTGATTGCCGGCGCCTTGCTTTCTGTGTGACGCCTCTCCACCGCCACCGCCACCGCCCCAGCTGCGAGCCGTTCTTGTTCCAAGAAGAAACCTGTGGTTTCCCGCCCAACAGCAGGAGGAACCCGAAATAAAAACCAATATATTAATATTAAATAAAAGCGGTCCAGTACCCGTAGACTTTTAATTTTTTTTCTAAAAATAATATGATCATTACTTTAATCAATTAAATTATCAAATAATTATTTTATGTGAATTAATTTCATACAAAGTATTTTAAAAATATTAATATTTTATTTTAAAATTAAATGACATTTAGAGGAGGTTTACAGAATTAAAGAAAATTGAATTAGAGAAAATTTAATTTCGTTTTATTAGGTATTTATATGGATCTTCCTTGATAAAATTTAATTTATTTATAAAATTTATTTAAAAATGGTGTTTAGAATTCAATTCAAACTTTCCTTATTGTGAATTGAGCGGAATGTCTTCACTTGCACACTTTTATGGGATATTTTATAGTTTTTGTATTTTTCACAAAGTCAATAATTAAATTTTAAAATATATTAATTTTTTTTTATTTTTAAAATAAAAAATAAATTTAATTCTGTCCAATTTTATTTAAGAGAGATTTGTGCCTTCTGAAAATCGAAAAGGAAAATATGAAAATTTTTTTATTGTTGAAATTTTAAATATTTGGAAATGAAAAATTTTATAGAACTATTTGTGTACGAAAATATAAGAAAATTTATATTTAATTTTTTAAAAATTAAAAATATTCTAGATTTTTAATATTTCAACAATAAAAAAATTTCTAAATTTTTCTTTTTATTGATTTTTAGGAGGCACAAATCCCCTCGTACAAAAATACTAAAATTTCAAATTTTGTTCAATTTTACGAGATGCACAAATACTTTTTCATTAAATTCAATTTCATTCAAATAAATTCTAATTAGGAAATAAATTTTTAACATTTCATTTCTATCTAATTATACATGCGCAAACGAATTTTTAATAGAAATATTAATCATGTATAACTTCAAATTTCCTTTTATTTTAAAAATATTTCACCACTGAGTGAATTACATTTCAAAAATAATTGACAATAAGTAAAATGATCTATCATCGTATAAATTCAGGTTTAATATATATTTTATCTAATATAAAATTATTCTAACAATTTTAAGATTTTGTTATTGTTAACGTTGATTGCAGGACGAAAACTCAAGAATCGTTTAGACACAGTGAAAAATGTATTTGAAATAAATGTTAAAAAAAGAAATTTATTTATTTTATATGTAATTTTTACTGTTAATAAATTTTTAATAGATGTATCTAAAAATTCGCCGATTTTAAAATTTTTCCGTTAAATATTTTAAAGTTTCGATTTTCGAACCAAAGGTCAGAATTATTCGTCCAACATTTTATCTATAAAAAAAAATAAAGAAAAAAACGTTTTCAACTATTATTTTCTAAAAATGTGCTCAGGAAGAAAGCCGTGCAAATTCACGTCTCGATTAAATTTTTTTTTTTTAAAAAAAATGTTTTTTTTTTAAAAAGGACGATTAATTAATTAGTTTAAAAAGACGAGTGCAATGCATGTGTCATGCATGGTTAGGTATGGGCTGTACGTGGACGCCGTGGACAAGTGCGTTGCATCGTACACCATGAAAAAAAAAAAAAGTCTTTTCTTGATTTTAGAAAAATATTTTTCTGTTGGTTGTCGATATCGCGATCCCAGGCCACAAATTTTATGTTTTCACGGAAAAAAGAGACAAAGATCTAAATTTTTTTTTTTAAATTTTTTTTCTCGTTCGTTCATGTGGTGGTGGTGTATTGGATGAACAGAAATAATTTAGACAATTAGAAAGAATACCTGTAGTTTTCATTGAGATGTGAATATTTGTATATAAAAAGAAATACCTTCTACAAGTATTTATGAAATTTATTTCTCTAACTACTAACATAAGAATTTATATCTTTGAAAATAAGAAAAAATAATGTAAATTGATAAAAAAAAAAAAATTTAAATTTTTTATTATTTTTCGTCATTTTCAAAAATACAAGTAAGATTGTATTAGACTTGTTAATGGGCTGTGCTGAGTCGATCAACAGTACGACATAAAATAGGCACTGCTTGGCTCAGCACAAGACTACCAGGTGGGTCGCAGACTCGTAAGAGGGGGGAGCCGAGGAGGGTTGGAGGGGAACACTGGTCATTGGGTTGCAGGAAGGGGGGGGGACCCGGTCGCTGGGTCGTGCGGTCGGCAGGGTGAATGGTCGTGTGCGCGGGAGGGAGGGGGCTGAATGGGTCGTGTGGCCAGCGAGGAGGATGGGCCATTAGGTCAATTGACCGACGAGGTGAACGGTCACATGCGTCGATGCACCGAGAGGGCTCAACAGGTCATGTTGCCGATGGGGGGGATAGACCACCGGGTCATTGGGCCGGCCGTTGGGTTGTGCGGCCGACGGGGTGAATGGTTGTGTGTGCGGGAGGAGGCAGAACAGGTGGTGTGGGCGGCGGGGGGACTGGCTGTCGGGATGAACGATTGCGTGCGTTGGTGCGTGGGAGGGGGCTGAATGAGTCGTGTCACTGGTGAGGGATATGGGCCGCTGGGTCATTGGGCCGGCCACTGGGTTGTGCGGCTGGCAGGGTGACCGGTCGTGTGTGTGGGAGGAGGTAGAACGGGTCGTGTGGCCGACGGGGGGACTGGCTGTCAGGTCATTAGGTCGGTAGCCGGGTTGAATGATCGCGTGCATCGGTGCATGAGAGGGGGCTGAACGGGTCATGTCGCTGGCGAGGGTGATGGGCTACTAGGTCACTAGGCCGGCCGTCGGGTTGTGCGGCTAGTGGGGTGAACGGTCATGTGTGCGGGAGGAGGCAGAATGGGTCGTGTGGCCGACGGGGGAACTGGCCACCGGGTCATTGGGCTAGCAGCCGAGGTGAATGGTGACGTGCGCTAGTGTGCCTGAGGGGGCTGATTGGGTTGTGTGGTCGGCGGGGGGATGGGTCACAGGGGTGAATGGTAGCGTGTGCGGGTAGGTAGGATGGGCAGATGGGGAATCGTGCCTGGGTTGACTGCTGGGTCACGACTTGCAAGGTGCAATGGGCGGCCCACTTTTGCACAATGGGCGGCCCAATTTTGCGTAATGGGTGGCCGACTGCCAGGTGAAATGGTTGGCTGCCACCTCAACGGCTCAACCAACTTTTCTCTATAAATTGAGGGAATTGGATTTTATTTTTCACCAAACTCACTTCTCATCTCCTCACTCCAAATTCTCCAAACTCTAATCTCAATTCTCAAATTTTCTCACTCAAGTCACAAACAATAGCGCACTAGCAAAGCTAAAGTTTTGGAGGCTACGAACATCCTTAAGAAAACTTTCCTGAAGCTGAAGTAACACCATCAATAGAGACTACTGGAGCTTTAACTTCAACTGTGCTGTCGAGGAAGTCTCGGAAGAGAGATTCCATTTGATCAAAGTACACAATCATGATGAAAGCTATGGTGGACGGCACAGAAGAGGAACGAGCATTTTGCAATCTCTATAACGTTGATTTCTCTTGTAAAATGTCTGGTGGTACAAGTCATTTAACTAGGCATATTAGTACATGTAAAAATAGGAATAAGGATAAAATAATTCAAACCTAACTTTTTTTTACTCTTGAGGGTAGTGTTAGTTCACAGACTTATGATTCTTAAAGGGCTAAGGACTTGCATGCTAGATTTATTTGTTCAGAAGATTTATCGATAAATTTTGGAGGAAATAAACATTTTGATAATTATATTAGTAAAGCATATTGTCCACAATATAAACGTGTATCTAGAAATACTATTAGGTCAAATATTATGATTTCATTTAATAAGCTTAGATTAAAACTTATTAATGTTATGAGTACAATAATGACATGTATAACATGCACTTCAGATATTTGGTTGAGTAGAACTAAAGATGGGTACATAGTTGTAACTGCACATTATATTGATTAAAATTGAATTTTACAAAAAATATTAATAGGATTTAGAAAAATTCAATATCCACATACTGTTGAAACAATTTTTGCAAACATTATGAAATTTTTTGATTTATATGGAATTAGAAATAAAATTGGTAGTATAACTTTTGATAATGCAGCTAATAATACTACAACAATACCAATGTTTAAAACTAGAATAAGTCAACTTAATGGTTTTAAATTATTTCACCAAAGATGTATGTGTTACATAATTAATATTATTGTACAATCAGGTGTAAAAGAAATTGAAATTTATATTGAACTTATTAGGGATGTTGTAAGTTTTATAACTAGTTTAGGAAAGTGGCAGCAACAATTTGATGAAACATGTGATACTTTTGAAATGCCACATAAAAGATTCTCTTTAAATGTTCAACATAAGTGGAATTCATTATATTTAATGTTAGAAATTGTATTACTATATGAAATTCCAATAATGTCTTTATATAATCATCATCATTATGATGATTATCAAAAATAATTAACTGAGAATGATTTTAAAATTGTAAAATATTTTGTTGAATTTTTAAAACCTTTTTATGATGCAATGGTTAGATTATCAGGAATTTATTATTCTACATCTGTCTATGCGTTGCATCATTTATATGATA